>JAGWCC010001411.1:0-75217 GCA_022651775.1 Drusus annulatus
ATACAGAGGAGAATACAATATAAAATAAAATAACAGAACAGTGAGAAAACAAAAAAAAAATTTTTAATTATAATAAAGGAACAGAGAAAAAGAGACAGATAATATGAAATGAAAGAGGCAAAATGTCAGCTGAGAAGGTAATTAAAGAATTATGAGAAATTTTATGAAATTGCGGGAAATATACCCAATATTGGACTATAACTAGGTTGGTCATAAAAATTAAAATAAAATCTGTGGTCTTAAACAAAGTTATTTTTCATTTTCATTGAGTATGTCAAACCACAAAGTGATTGCTTTCTACGAAAATATAAAATTAAACGTTATTCAGATCAACATAACCAAGGAGAAAAGGTCGGTATAGTTTCTTGTTTTTTTTTTTAATATTAATACCGCACAAGAGTCTCAACCTGCTCCCAACCGTCAAGAGCCAGTGAGACTATAGCATCCCCAAATAGGGTATGTTTTGAGGCTCAATGTAGTGGGGAGGGGAAGGAGATTGAGAAGAGGAAGGTTGGGTTGAGTACATGGCTATTCGGATCTGGTCACCAAACACGGCTAAAGCCATTACAAGCAACGTTCCGATTCTGAATGGTGGTATTTCACCAGGGCGATAATTAGAGTATTAACCACTCTGGAAATTGTTAATAATTACTGCTAAGTAAAAAAAAACGTTAGTTTCTTTATTTATTTATAAACTAACGGACTATTGTACAATTACAAAAAAAAACATAACACGAAATGGGAAAAAAGAGCAACATAATATTATAATCTGGCAATTACAAAAATAGGGCAAATATACATGAGAAAGAAAATTCAAATCAAAGCCAAGGTCAAGTCAAGGTTTTAGTAGAGTCGTAAAGGATGACAAAAATCATTTAGACTGGTGCCAAAAATTTCAAGGCCATGGCTTGAATCGACAAGTCTCGAGATCCTGGACGGTGGTGAATGTTACCCATAATTAGTAGAGTGATGATTGAGGAACAGGAATTCATTGTTTCTGAGTCTATGGCAAGGAACTTTGAACTGGATGAGTTGCAATAAAGAAAGTGAGTCAATTTTAAAATTAATAAAATTCACGAATTATTAGTGTTTACATCAAAATATCAATATGTTACCGCATATGATCCCACAAATGACCCTTCTCACAATTGTAGAGGTCAACTTGACCGTGTCCTCAATAATGTGGGGGAGGGATGTCTGAGGGTACATTATTCAATGATGAAGTAAATATTATGACCGACTGGTAATTCGGGGAACCTGTTTTCGTCTAGTATAAATAAAAAAATACCTCACCCCAAATATAAACTATAAAAATCTGTATATTTGAAAGCCTACAATTTGTGAATCAGTGTAATTATTCATTTTTTCCTTTCTATATTATTTACGCAGTGCATTAATACAAGGCGTGTTTAGGCAAAATGCTTTATAGCAACAAATTAAATATTCGTTTCGTTTCACTACATACTTTGGTAGTAGATACCAATCCGTGCTACCCAACGTGAGGCGGTGTGTTAGATGAAAATAAATAGGAAATAAAAATAAGACAGTTAAATCTTAGGAACAGAGCAAACAAATATTCGGAAAAATCATCTAAATTATTGAAGCGTTGCAATTATTTTTTCCCTAATTTAAAATTATCAGATATGTATATTTACGATACAACCTCATTTTTACATGGCTCTAGACATTTCTACTTTAAAATATACCCTCACTTTTAGACGATTGGGCAATTTCTTAAAAGTACAAACGTATGACGGCTTCCGCGATTGAGTGGTAAGACGCTCGACTGCGTATTAAACGTTTGCGGATTCGAAACCGGCGTGTGCCAATAGCTCTAATCTAATTAATATGTGTCATAACACATTTAATTCAAATAAAATATATTTGCGGCGCATTCCAGAGTGGTAGAATCTCCATGTATTGCCCTGGTGAAAAACCACCATTCGTTGCTTGAAATGGCTTTAGCCGAGTTTTGTGACGAGACCTGAATAGCCAGGTACCTCCCAATCTTCCTCTTCCTCTTTCTCATCTCCTTCCCCCCCCCCCTACCTTTAGCCTCACAATATTTCCCGATTGGGGATGCCATAGTCTCACTGGCTCTAGACCAGTGGTTCCCAAAGTGGTCCCCGGGATCATTCAGGGGTCCATGGAAAATTAAAATTGATTTGGGGGTCCCTGAACAACGTCAGGGGGTTCGCGCAAGGTCTACTACAGTCGAGACGGTTAGGTTAAGTTAGGTCTCTTGTGAGGTATTCACTTTAAAAAAAAAAATAAAATAAAATGAACATTCAATAATTTTAATTTCGGGGTTTGCAGAAATGAGGCCTAATATCCTCCATTAATATTTCTTACTTGTATTATTATTATATATTTTTTTTTCTAATGAATTTCTGTTAATTTTTATTTGTTAATATTATGATTACTATGTATTGATATCAATTATGGAAGGTATTGCATTGCACTACTCCTGCATACCTTCAGGAATAAAACTGTATTATTATTTGACCTTATGCTTTCTAGGCAGAGAGCTGATTTTTTCAACCTTCCTTCACAAAGATCATATTTTCTACATTTTTGGTTTAAAATAAAACCGATAATGTGAGCGTTAAAACCTCTCTCTCCCTCATTTACGTAAACTACACATGTAACAGAAAAATAAATCGCCACAGAGTTTTTATGGTAGGAAAATACATCAGACTCTACGACACGTTCGAAGTCTGTCAATATCATCGTCATCAGAGCAACAATCCCCACAGCGCACTGTCTTCCGCTCCGCCCAAAGTCGCACTGCATCCTTCCCAGAAAGGCGACCCGGGGTATCAAGCCACTTCGGGGTGCGAAAAATAACCCTTTGTGGCGCGTTGCCATGGGGACGCATTCCCCTATCCGCTCTTCGCAGACAATGGTGCAGACAAATCAGCGGAGCCACCAGCCATCTCCTGCGTCGATAGCCAGACGATTTCCACGGTGGGGCTCGATTTTTCGTTTATCTGGCAGCTGATCATTTCACTTTCTCATTAATTTAACCATTTCTCCTTACTTGTATCCTTACAACTAAATGTCCTTACTGCTAACTGAAAACCATATACTCATTGTCATAAAATATGCATTGTTCTTTTGTTACTCGTTATATTTACACTGTTTGCATCTTTAGAATCGTTTACTTAAAATACTCGAATATTAATGTTTTTAAGTACCAACATATTAGCTGTCCTCAGTCTACTTTCCTTTTATTTGATTTAAAAATGAATTCATACGTTTCATCTGAATTTATATACCCTTAGCTTCTGGAAAATTGTTTTTTTTTTATCTGTTGATGTACACATGCAATGTTATACCCATATTTGAAACTTTTTTTTCTCATGATTGAAATGTTCTCATGATAATGATCATGATTTTAGATAGTTTTAATTTGTATACATATTATATTTTATTTTCTCCTCGTTAGTTGGTCTTATTAGCATAATTAATTTAGTATGAAGCGCATTGAGGTGAAATATCATTAAACTGCGCTATATAAGTTCACTGTTATTATTATTATTTCTATTATTGTTTTCGCTATTTTGTATATTTTTCATAGCCTACCGGATTTCTAAATTAGGTGATTTTTTTACGTATTTTTTATAGTGAATATCGCACAAGATACCTAACCCAACCTTACCGTCTAGAACCAGTGAGACAATGGCATCTTCAATTGGGGTATGTTGTGAGGCTGAAGGTAGTAGGAAGGGGAAAAAGATAAGGAAGAGGAAGGTTGCAAAGTATCTGACTTTTCAGATCTATCACCAAACATGGCTAAAGCCAATTCAAGCAACGTTTCGTTTTTGAATGGCAGTCTTTCACCGAGGCGATACTTAAAGTATCTATAACTCTGTACATTACTTTTATATTAATTAAATGTGTTAGGACATATATTGATTACATAAAATTATTTCTTCTTCATTCGTAGTTGAGCGTCTTACCACTCTTCGACCATGGAGGCCGTCAAGTGGTATGAAATTCACTACAGTTAACTACAGTCCTATGCAAGTTATATTGTGAGGTCCGACGGTGACTGAAACAATCCTAATTATAAATTAAATCATAGATTTAGAATCTAGATTCCGAATAATGTTAGTACTTCAATACTAACAAATAGTTATTAATCATTAAAAAATACATCTTACCGACGATAGGCATACAAAATAACTAATAAAACGTTTTTTGCCTCTTTTGTGAAATTTTGGTTTTTGAGGTTATTGCATTTTTCCTAAGAGCAGTAGATATATTTTATAACTTCTATCATTAAGGATCAGCCCCCAAAAATACACACATTTTGGCTTTCTAATACAAGCAACAATGCAAATAATTTATTTGTAATTTCTATGTGTATAGTTAGGAAAATGTCTATGGTTTTCGGTGAATAAAATTATTTTACTGTAATCGTTTTAATTCTACATAAAAATGTACTACTAATTTAGGTAAAACGTTACAAAATGCCTTCGCTAGTTTTCAAACTGCACCTTTTACAGACATTTTAGTATGTTTTTCATAGAATTTAAAACATTATAGCTTAATTTTTTTATTCATTGGACACCTGAGACATTTTCCTACCTGTCCATGTAGAGGTAACAGATAAGTCATGTGCAGGAAAAGTTGTATTTTAATGCTATACAGTGAACTTTAGCGCCATTTTTTGGTGCTGAACCTTAAATGTGAATTTCATCAGAATGAAAGCAAGCGAGGAAAGTATTGTAAAATATGGACTATTGATTCAAATTATGTTCAACGTACGGAATGTAACACAAAAACTACCGAGACATGTTTTTGCATTAATAAATATTGACACGACGAATCTATTATATGTTAAGACATGCCTAAAGAAGATTGACAACTTTCGACAGGCCATGAAATAACGAAGCGCAGAAAATAGATGACCGACATTTTTGCAGTAGCTGAACTCAAAAGACTCGCAAACTTTGCAGACATCCCGCGGATAGATTTATTTCAGAGCATCGCCCATAAGCCGTAAGCTTCCACACTCCACAAAATGTTTAATCCGCATAGTAAACAAACAAACAAAATGGAAAAATATTTCAGTGAGCCTTTTATAATTGTATATCAATTTCAAAAATGTTTTGTCATCGTGTAAAATAAACTTGTATTTAATCGATGAATAAATCGATTCGGTAGGTACTATGTACTTACCTAAAATGCGTGGGTTAGTCACAAGTTGGGGGCACCTGAAAATCGAAGGGCTTTTCTGTTTTATAACGCTTTGGAAATAATGTAGGTATCTATATGTCTATTGAAAAATTGCCCTCCCGAGGGGAAAGTTCGTACTTCGGACGTGATGGTTTTGCGCGTTGTTCAATTTTAGGATATTTTAGTAGACATTAATCAATATTTTGCAGATTTACCTTATTTCTACGAAGTAAAAAAGTATTAATAAAATGTCCTTCTTATTTCTACGAGCTTTTGTAAAAAGGATTTATTGCATTTTATTACATTACTTTACAAGTTAGACTTTTATTATTTATAATACAACAATCCAAAAGTTTAATTACACGCCCCACTAGACAAATGTCTGTTCTGAAACAAGTAGCAATAACCCCTTTCTTGGCAAGGTAAAAAAAACAATAGAAGGTTAAAGATAAGATAATAAGCTACATCATTTTTTTAAATGTAAATAGTTATCAGCTATTAAAAGGACGATAAAAAAGAGATTTTCTGTGTTGTCATTACTAAAAATGTTAAAATATTTGTTAAAAAAAATAAAAAGATGACAAAGTTGGTATAATATATACGAGTATGTTACACTGCCAAGATAAGGAATAATCTTTATTATATCATACAAAAAAGGTTAAAAATATTGTTACGCATGCATTACATATTTATTTTTTAACACTTTAACGAAATATGTAGGTGTTTAAATCAACATGCAAAACAAAATGCTTTAAAAAAAGGGTTAATAAGGACTTGCTAATAGGTTAAAAAAGAAATTATTTTTTAAATTATATTTTAGCAGTATGCTTTTTAGTAAACTAATTTGAGTGGTTTTAACGGTTAAATAATACGAAAAAAACTCATACAGTCAATCAATATCAATACGGGAGTAAACTGTTGTATTAATACTACGTGAAAGCTTTTGCCGACACACTTGCCCAGGTGACTAAAAAATAACCATATTCACGGAACGAAATTTTTTTAGCTGTATCAAAAATATCTACAATGACGACGCCCTCAAATGCTTTTATAGAAACTGTTGTACTTCTGTACGTGTCTATTCTCGCTTTCCACAAATTAGGTGGTTTGGTGGAGTCCGCCGTATATTACAATTTTGAGGTTCTCTTTTTATTTTTTGACATTCTTGTGTTAACAAACATACAGTCGTTAAAAGGCGCGTAAAGCTTGCATAGAAACCTTTTATTTAAGGAACAGATTAAATAAAGCTCCTAAGAAAACATCGAGCGCCGTGGTCTAAACGGGACGGCCATTGTAGCGCGGCCACCGATCCTAGCCGGGAAGGTGACCGAGAGCATTGAGAAAACAAAACAAAACGTATTTGAATGTAAGATTGGAGGGTTATTGCTTGTTAAATAACTTAAATCCGTAGACATTCGCATAGCCGCACAGCCAGCAGGAGAAAAGTAGTGTCCCCTCCCCTTCGAATACCTCACGAAGAAATAGAATAATATTCCGATACGCAAAGGGCGAAGGGCATCCTCGTGTTTACCGAGGCCCAGGTATGTAGGTAGCTAGCAGCGGGCGAGTACTCCCTCCGTTTGATCTAACGATCGTGTAAAGTTCTTCACAATATTTGCATTTCTTTACTTCGTGTTTACAGAATAAAGTAGAAGGCATTATTGAAATTTTCCTCGCGCCAGTCATTATCGTCTATGTAAACGGCAGAAAAATGGAAAATGTTTTTATAAATTAAATATTCCACCGATAGATTTTCCCTTCGACCGATTCGTATCCAAAAAGTAAACAAAAATTATTATTAACGATCTGATGTACGGGGAACGTATGACGGCCCATAAATTACGCGTAAGGCGCAATTATTTTTCGTTATATCTAGATGCCTCGATGCCTAATGCAAACATCACAAATTTACTTGCGGATGATTTATAAGTCGGGCGCACACGGCCGGGGGCGCTGTCGATTTATATAGGCTGCATGTTATTTGTTCTGGGCCACCCTCTCCCACCGCCCCACCCCCTCCGCCACTAGCGGCATTCGGCCACCCCGTGTAACCCGTTAAAACTGCCCCCCTTATCACCCTCTTCGTGAAATATTAAAAATCAAATTGCGCTTCTCTTTATTCCTCGCCTCCCTCCCTCCCCCCGCCCCCTCCCCGCCCGCGCCTGCCAGCCCTCCGACAACCCCCCCGGTATAATATAAAAATGAAAAATGTATTCGAAAAAAATTAATGTCCGTCTATTATTTATAATTTGTGTTTTATGTATATAAGCCGAACCACCATCCCCTCCCCTGCTTTTAGGCAGGCACGCTGTCGGCCTCTCGCTCGCGCGCGCGGGCCGGCGGCCGCGAGGTAGCGCTGTCCCGCTCGCCCCGCACCCCAGAGACAAGTAAACGAATACGTACACAGCGGATGAGTGTGTAGGATTTTTAAAATATGAATGCGGAATCGAAATGAAATTTGATATAAAAATGTACCCTCAATTCCAGCTCGCATTAAGGTGTATTTGTGTTTGTGACGGGTTTTTTTATTTTATCCATTTTCCACCTCGACGGTTTTAAACAATTATTTTAAAATCGTTTCACGTTTTCTGATTTTCCGACTTTTGTTCGATTTTTAAGTTCCCCACTTTATAGACGCGAGCGCCCAAATAAATACGTAAGGCGTTTTGTCAAATTCCCGTCGGCTGGAGCAGTACACCAAACAAACACCAGTCGCTTCGTCCACACTTCTTCCTTCCTCTTTCTTCATCGGATAGCAGTTTTAATGTCCCTGTAAAGTTATAAACTGCGACTCGCGTCTATGCGATTCGCAAAACGTGTTTATCTTTTCGTTAGACTTAGATTAATATAATTAAAGGTAGCCGCAATAAAACTTCCCCGACTTGGCAGTAAAAGTTTCTATGGCAATAAAAGTTGTACTTTTATAAAAATTGTGTGACTCGGTTGGACAGAATGCAAAGGAAACAACAAAACAACCATATTCTTACAACACTTTGGCCAGAGGGAGAAAAGTGGATTGGAACATTTAATTAACACGATATGTATTATATAATAACAGAAAGCCTTTCGGAACGGCAAAGATTATGGCCCCAAACCGATAATTACACTCTCAGCAATCTTGGAAATAACGTATCCTGGCCTTAGCGTGAATCGATTCACGTGCTCAATTAAATATTTCAACGTTATAATTATTTTTACGATCCTCTAAAAATGCCCCAAACGCGTTACCCTTATATCATTCGGAATTATTTATTGTAAAAAATAAATACAGAAACCTTTTAAATGGAAACATCTTTAATTTTTATTATTACTTTGGTTGTATAAATGGCGTCCTATCCTCCCGTCATTATCCCACGCTTAAAGAAATTAAGTAACGAAATTGTTTTGAATTCGTTTTATTTTAACTTGAGCCGAGATATATCGAAGATTTTTTAAAAATTTCGTCTGCCCTTCTACACGTGTTTCAAATCGACGAACTGAGGAAAGTTCGATTTAGTCTGGTAGACAGTATTGGTAAAGTGTTCGGTGACAAGGGTAAGTGCTCGGTGCATTCTGTCTCACGGGTGCTGGGTGTAAGTTCTGGGAGGTGCTGGTGATTGACGTTAATGGTGCTGGTGAAAGGTGCTCACGGTCCGTGAAGTGGTTCGTTCCTCGGACACTTTATTGTAACACACACTAAACAAACTACTCTGGCGATTCAATGCAAATGTTCTGTCTGTGTACTGAATTATTACATTATTCTTTCAATATACTTAATTTCTCACCTATTTCATGGACCTTTTTGACAAGATACTTACGTACCCATATTTTTTATAAAATGAATTAGTAGCCATTTACATATCCATACCAACTTTTTTTTTCGATTTTCTAGTATCTTGACATCTTGTCATTTGAAGGTAACGTAGCAGGTCAATGATTTTTCTGTTCAAAACGTCTAACAACCTATTACTACAATTTAATGGAACAAGTTATCCTATGAAGGTGTTCACGAAACAAATCAATACAAATCCATGTTTGGAGTTATTCTATCCACACCCTAACCCAAAACTCCTACAACAATATGTAACCATAAACACCTCGGTATAGGTTATCTTTCGAAGGTGCTCACGAAGCAAAACAATTTAAATGAACATGTTATTTCAACCACACGCTAATCTTACACTTTATAACATGATCTCAAGATGACGACCACATCGCAACAAAACCTACATATCTGTAAAAAAAAATTACCCGAATTCATAAGCTATGAGAGTCGCGGGGAAAGGAGATATTAACCGCGAAGGAAATAGATGTCAACAATAAGGTGGCGGGCTATGATTGGTTGATCAGCCGACTGATCAGTTCTCGGGCGCCGGGAACTGGTGACTGAAGCACCGCGGTGCGGCGCGGCGCGGCACTATTGCACCGGGACACGAGCCGAGCACCCTCGGCATTCAGCGCCGAAGTGCCCGCCGCGCGCCCCCCACCTACCCCACCCGCCTCTGTACAGACATCAAAGACTCTCGGAATGAATTCACTCAATACATTTTTCATTAGAAACGAGCGCAGTTTTAGAGGATATTCTTTTTGCTAATAAAGCAATATCGCCATTGAGATGGTTAAGTGTCGATGTCTAGCGCAGTACTCGCCACTTGTGCCGAGCAACTTGTGCCCGACCTGCCGGCTGCGGGTGTTTCTTCGTTAAATGAGTTTTCATTTTATTTAATTCAATGGTATCTCTTCTATGTTAGGGTGAGTCATGTTTAGTTCATATTTTATACTTTTATACGTTTTTTGTGACTATAACTTCTTTGGAAAAAGTACAACAGAAACAATTGTTTTGCCACAACCTTGTGTTTTCCAAGTCTTTTGGCAGTACCTGTCATGTTGTTCCGTTAGCCTTTGAGTGTTTATTTCTCAACCTTATTTCAATAAATCTTTGTCCCGATTTATCTCAATCTATTTTAAATACTTCTGTCTTATTTAATTTTATATCAGTAGAACTTCAATTTCTCCCAACCCATTACAGTTTTTACTCAAACTCTTTACAATTTCTCTTAAACTTTTTTGACTTCTACAAATCGAACTTCAATTTCCTCCTATTTATTTCAAAGTTCTGGAAGCCGAATTTTAATTTCTCTGAAACTTTTATCGATTTACGTCATGTCTAACATCATTTCAATTAATTTCATGTACCTTTATGCCATGTCAATGTCTTTCCATCAATCTCTAATTTCTCTCAATCTTGCGAATATTTCTTGACCTTATCAATTATTTACAAACCTAACCAGGTACGTCATAAGTGTGTGTTTTTGGCTAAGCATTTAAAGAACTCAGCCTTATGTCAAAAAAAGCTTTGTTCAACTTCTTAATAAGCGTCCATGTTAAAGAGCAAAATAAAGTCGAAGCATTTGGCAGTCAACAGTATTAATTATTATAACTACTAGTCAATTAACGAAAAGTAAATATGAATAATAAAATAATAATTTTCAGTTTGTTTAAGTGCGTTCCAAGAAGAAGTGATATTACGTGTTATAAGATGTGGCGTTTCAAAGAAAAACTTAACGAGGGCCCAAATATGTCGAATAAAATAATATGTTGGTATTTGTCTACATCCACATAAAAAAGTAGTATATTAAGGAGTATTTTTAGACAAGAACCAGAGACCCTTTTTCAAATTTTCGAAAAAAAATCTTCATATTTTGCTTTTTGGAAGGATTTTTTTCTTTACTAAAAAAGAGGGGTGGGGGGGAGAGGGGAAATCAAAACCTCAAGAAATTTTACAAAGACAATTACAAAGATGTGAAAATTCTTTGAAACGCTGGAAAATTTTGATTGGTTCTACCATAACATTTTTGAAATTTATTATTTTATACACATAATAACATTGATATTTTATTTTTATTATAATGTGAGTGAAACGGAAAAGAATGGGGGATATAATCGTTAATTGCGTTGTTATTTTGTTCTTTTTAACCTGCCCTCCATAAGATAAATACACTGTCCATACCACTTGACATTTTATGGTAATCAAATAGTTGTTCTACCAGCGCTCAAATTTTATACAATAATAAAATTTGCATCGTTATTATAGTCATTAAATCTGGTACACTCGTTCAGCGGCGGCACGTAGGCACTGCGTTTTGACTAGAAGTTTTTTTTTGTTTTCAAGGCAAGTTTATCGGGGATAGTACAATAGAGTTAGAAACAATTAATTAGGTATTCTATGGTATCAAAAAATATTTTACAACTTTCGTAAGAAGTTATTATCAAATTATTTGCACACGATTAACATATCACTTTCGGGCAAAATGATATTATTTTCATCAAATCATATATTATTCTTTCTAATAATGGCGGCTGGTAACATTTTCACGTAAACCTTGCTTGTTTAATATTCAGCACAGTCAATTAATTTCGCAAAATATAAATTTAGATATTTTATAAATACGAATGTTCAAGTAGGAAAGAACATATTCTTTCCTTTGTCAAGGGTTGACATTTTGCACCAGTCAAAAACAATAACAATTCAAAAAATAAATCTTTGAGTTCATGAAGCAGAAAATATGTACGAAGACTTAAAACGTATTTTTAAGAAGTCACACATTAAAAAATAATTAACATTATCATTAAAATTTAAATATCTTGACGAAGCTTTCATCCAATAGTGAACCGACACGGACTGATGACGATTTTACGCACTTCATAGCATATGGGTATTTGAAGTAAATAAATATACCAGTTTTTTTTATCCTGGGTACTTTAACGACTCCTTATTAGACAATGCGGACATTGACCCCCCAGTGTCTACAAAACTAAAAGTTCCTTCAGGATTCTGAATCCTCTCCACAAAATCTCCGACTTTCAAGGAGTTGTTCGTGGTTCACCGTCACGTGTACTGAAATGCTTTTCGAGCTATTTGTGCTTTGGAATAACTGAGTTCTACTCATTAGAATAATATTATTTTATGGCAACACTGAAACGTGTGAAATACTTATCTAAGGTGAATTTAAAAACAACTAAGTTTGTTGTTTAATCTAAGCTTAGTGTATTAACTGCGAATAAAAAAAGTGTAACTACGGTTCACCATCTTGGGAAATTTTGTGTTGCAGGAATAAATAGGGGAATGAAAGGGAAAGGGAAAGAGGAAGTGAACAAATGTCTATTCAAACTATTCAGGTTAAGTAACTTAACATGTCTAAATCCATTTTTTTATATGTTTCTATTCTGAATGTTGGTTCCATTAGAGCGGTAGTAAGTGTGTTTCTCTCCAAAACGATGAGCAAATATGGAAAATTTTGTTTATTAAAATGTATCTGCGAAAAATCCTATTTTTATGATGTCTTTCGATGTTTTCAACCCGCGACCTCCGCGTTGATCTGTCACGTAGTATATTGAAATAAAAAAATACGTAAATTAATCAAATTTGTCCTTTAAATATTTTCCCCAGAAACACGTGTAACTTCTTGCCCCACAGTTTGTCTGGCTCGTGTCAGCCATCCTTAGTATAACATAAGGGGTATTCTGTTATTTTTACAAGTTAAATGAAATAGTATTTAATAAATGTTAAAAACTCAAATAAGTACTTTGTCTTTATCAAGTAATTTTTTTTTTACAGCAAAAAAAATATTCTTCAAAATCATTCATCATCAAGACACATTGTACATATAAAAATATTTAATGAAAATGAAATAATAACATTATATAAGACCACGGATTGTATTAAAAAAATGACTGATCTGTTTCGCTTGGCCTAAGCATCGTAATGGTACAAAATTAAACCAAACAAAAATACATAGCATATGGTTATTTATACATACAAAGGGAGAACACAATATAAAATAAAATTAGAGAATA
Organism: Drusus annulatus; assembly: GCA_022651775.1. Lineage (NCBI taxonomy): Eukaryota > Metazoa > Arthropoda > Insecta > Trichoptera > Limnephilidae > Drusus > Drusus annulatus. The sequence goes on from JAGWCC010001411.1 coordinate 13,021, forward strand.
GTAGAAAACAAAAGAATAACATTTAAATTATAACAAAGGAACAGAGAGAAAGAGACAGATAAAATGAAATAAAAGAGGCAAAACGTCAACTAAGAACGTGATTAAAGAATAATGAGAAATTTTAGGAGCTTTAGAAGCTCAATGTGATGACTTTTTTACGAAAATTAAAAATAATTATTTACTTTTATATCTTATTATATGTATATTTTTATAATATCTTCTACTCTACTTTTTACAATTATGAAAGATCCATCACAACAGAAGTAAACTTTTAGCTTGAAGACAATATACATTATCTTGTAATAACCAAAATAAATAAAATAATAAATAATAAATAAAGAAAACAATAAATAATAAATAAATAAAACATGTTCACAAGTAAAATAAAATAAAAATATTTTTTATAAACAACTTTCCATAAGAGAAAAAATTGAAATCGATATTATTTAGCGTATGTAGAGAAAGACAGATTTGTTATTTTATTAAATAAATAAAAACATGAAAAATTTATGAACGCAAATTAGTTGGGGTTTCAATATAAATCTTTTATCGATAAGTTGATGAATCTATGAATATTGATTGATTTTTTAAAAAGTAAGTGATTTTTAAGAAGATTATCTAAGCCTCTAAGATTACACCAATTTGATGGCGCCACTCATCATGCTTAGTAATAAATAATCATCAAACTAAAAGACGTCTTAATAGAAGGAGAAAATTGTATTTTTTTTACTTAAAACGTATGCGTTCTTCTTATTACGTTCGTTCTGTAACTAGCAGAATAGACCCCGAAATCTATTGCCGGGTCGTTTGACTTTCACGACCTACCCCAAGACAACCCCGCCTCCTGTCCATACGTCCCCAAGGCAGATTTCTGTAATGTCTAACATTTTCCCTGTGAGAAGAAAGCGCTTCTCGTAAAAACAGTTTTTTCTTCGCCATTACATTCAGATAAATGTCCGGCAGGTGTTTTTTCTAAAGACAATGGTGCGTTGGGATCAGTAACTTTATGGAAAAACATTCGCGCAACAAGCAAAGTACAAATAATAAAATTATAATTTCACTATATAAAAAAGTGTATTTGGTGTGTTCTTGGCGGCGTTAAAACCACCTATAAAAAGCCGGATACAGCTGTTAAACATTAAAATTAGATAAAGTTATATTACTACGGTCTTATTCTTTATGATACGTGAAGTAAATGTGAGAACTGATATTAAAATACCCTGAAAGATATAGCTGTTAGGTTGGGTTGTTGAAACCCCCGTCTTATTCCAATAACTTTTATTTTATTAATATGTGTCATAACACATTTTAATTCATATAAAAATAATAAAAAGTATATTTACGGCACGTTACAGAGTGGTAGATACTCTAAGTATCGCCCTGGTGAAAGCCCACCATTCAGAATCAAAACGTTGCTTGAAATGGCTTTAGCCGTATTTAGTTACCAGATCTGAATAGCCAGGTACTTCATCTCCCCACCACCTTCAGCCTCACAACGCACTCTATTTGGGGATGTCATATTCTCACTGGCTCTTGACATTTGAGAGCAGTTGAGACTCTTGTGAGGTATTCATATAAAAAATCGGCGATTAGCGCTATTTTTTAATATTTTTTAATGTAAATGGTGTCCGTCAGGCCCCGATTGTCGGTCCATTTTAGCGTTTGATCAAATGTTGACCGACTGTCAAGAAATTTGCGTTTATGTTGTTCCGTTTGGTGGCTGATCGAAATTGGAACAAACCCTGAGACGTGTCGAGAATTAGTGGTTAAAAGAGACCTTCCAAACTTTAAAAATTCAAAAATACTGCGGACTGTATTATAAACGTGAAAATAACTGGAAGTTAGTTACAAATAAATAGATACGTACTCACTAAACTTCAACTTGCCTTAGTTCAGTCCATAAGGTCATTAAAGACGTTAAAAAGGTAAAACGGTTTGCATAACGTCAATTTTAGTATTGTTGTGGCATGAAAAATAGAGATGGACAATAATAGGCAGCGCAAGTGACGTTCAGCAGAAAATTCAAAATCAGTCAGCGTCACCCTTCGCCCACGCCGACTAAACTAAGGGTGGCTAGATCCAAATAATTAGTGCTGCGAAATAACTATATTACAGCCGAAAATCCGCTATTTCCCCAGCAAACACTTTGCTATTTTCATCATAAATCTATCTCCACGATCTAAATAAGTACCCCCGCAATATTAGATACGGTAAATAAGCTTCTGTTTATAACTTGTTGTTACCCGACTGTGCAAAGGTAAGGTTCAAATATGGAATAAAAATATTCGTCCTTTTCTTGATCTATTCGACGGCCTGCATGGTCGAGTGGTAAGTCGCTCGACTACGAATCCAGTTCAAAACCGGCGTGCGCAAATAAATTTTATTCAATAATCATGTGTCATAACACATTCAATTGATATAAAATAAAAGTGTAGTATATTTGCGGCACGTTCCAGAGTGGTAGATACTCTAAATATCGCCCTGGTGAAAGACCACCATTCAGAATTGAAACGTTCCTTGAAATGGCTTTAGCCGTGTTTGGTTACCAGATCTGAAAAACCTGGTACTTTCCGACCTTCCCCTTCCTCATTGCATCTCTGTCCCCACTGCCTTCAGCCTCACGACATATCCCTTTTGGGGATGCCATATTCTAACTGGCCCTAGACGGTCGGGAGCAGTTGAGACTTTTGTGCGGTATTCACGTAAAACAAAAACAAAAAAAAACTACTTTCACATCCGCCTTGCAATATTTTCGGACATCCACATTTTTAGCACGGTCACAGCTTCTGTGATTTTTAATTAGTAGTAATGCATTTTTAAATGCGTAATTTTGTATGGAGACCTTGTAGGTGTTGAAGATTTTATACGTCACTAACCCAAAGCTGATTTTGAATAGGAATCTGCTGCAGCGCAAAACAGCAAGCGATGCATGTAGGTATTTATTTACCGCAGTGCTTCGCTGCGAAACAATCACTTTACAATGTCTTCCGCGCGTCTGTCGTTTTAGCATTTTACAGGAAAGTGCATGGGAGTAAGCAGCCGTGTCGGCGAATCTTTTCCTGCGTCGATTTTCCGCGCTTATTTATACCGCCTTTCTCTGGCGAGGTTTTATCGAGCCGCCTCGAACATGATAATATTTATATAACGACGTGGCCTTAAAATATTTCCCGACTTGTAGAAGGTTCTTTCCGACGGGCAAGATTCGTTCATCAGCGAATGTTCAAACATGAATCGATTGGTGTTTATTGACTAATTAAAAATATACCAACTATGCCGACTTTTTATTTTTTACGTCTTTTCTTGTAAGAGAGTTTTTTTTATTCGGTTCGTGGTAAAATTCTACATACTTTTACCTGTTTATTATTGTTTTATCTTCAATATTCATTGTCTTCAGTAACTATCAAACAATGGTAAATTGTGTAACGTGACCTCATCACCTGTTCATTTAACTAGCATAATTGCCCGGTTTCGCTCGGAATTTGTATCCCTGTTTATAAGGTAAAGGGCTTAAGGAACATTTTGGTCAAAAATAAGTTAAATATGCAGTTTTGATCAGTTATTTTTCCTGCATCGAATGCTCTGACTCTCGTTTTATTTTGAAGAAATTTGTGGCTCTTAAGCCATCTCAAATATATTTAACATTTGAGAGAAGGCTTGACTCAATCGACACAAGCTTGAGATTTTTTTTAGTTTTCTGTCACTTCAGGTAACTCAATGAACGCATTTTTTTTTACAAAATCCAACCACGTACTGAAGACTGATGAATTTTATTGTAAAACGAAAAAGACTCTGGTGTAAGCTTTCCAAAACGGCGCTTCAGCCCTTTGGCCATTCCGGCGACGATATTTTTAATATTGCCTTAGTTTTTGACGAAGCTGATAAAGGAAAAGACGTACCGATTGAAGACACTAAACGTTATGCATATTTAACTCTGACTATATAAATAAACATACAACTAAATTTGAAGATAAAACTTTCTTTTCAGTATTAATTGATTTAATAATGCAAAATTTTCCTTGTACGTCCCTATTGATTTACTTCAATAACTAATTTTATAGAATGTATGGATGTAACGCCAAACATCTCTGTGTTTGTGAACAGTCTAGGATTCTTCATACAGATATTCTCATACTCTTCGTTTGTGGTATTTTCACGTTTTTTCTTGTATTTTTCCACAAAACCCGAATCAAGTATTTCATTCGTACCATGTTTTGCTCGAACGTTTCAAACTTTTTTTTTCTATCCATTAGCGCGTCACGAAGTCTCCTGACAATACTTATAAGTCGCCTTTCTCAGGGCGCGCAGCCATCGAAATAATTTGATGTAAATATTATACCGCGTCTCATCCTACATAACTAATGGCGAACGAGGTTGTATTACTCTTGTACACTGCGCATAATAAACACCTCTACATTGAAGGATAGTTTCATAAGTTGTCTGTGGATAGAGGGGTTGTGGGAATATTCACAGAGTTACTTTATATAACATCTGAAATTCCGCAAATATTTATCTTATTTAATGAAAATGAAGCTTTGTATAAAACCACTGTTTTAAATTTATTTTTTATGACCTACCGGTTTCACTTAGCCTAAAAATTGTCAGGGTACAAAATTAAACTAAACAAAAAAAAAACAAATTGTGCGGTTATATAATATAAACATACAGAGAAAGAACACAATATAAAATAAAATAAAATAATAAAAAAACAGTGAGTAAACAATAGAATCATATTTAAAATTATAACGAAGGAACAAAGAGAAAGAGACAGATAATATAATATGAAAGAGGCAAAACGTGAACCGAGAAGGTGATTAAGGAAAAATGAGAAATTTTATTCGTTTACAGGAAATATACCTAATATTAGACTACTGGACAAATTCAACTGATCATTAAGAATATGACTATTAATTTTAATAGCTTTCCTTAGCTCTAGTGCTTATAAATTATTCAATCTGTTGCCATGACAATTTTTATGGAGAATATGAGCACCGGTGCTTTTATTGAAGGTATGATCATCTTCAATAAGATGATTGGCGAATTCTGCTGCCGTGGTTATAAATATCTAAGACATTCTTCGATTATATCATTGAAATAACGGCTTGTTTTACCAATATAAAATATAGAACAATCACTACAACGCAATTTATTGATTCCCGAGTGATTTAGTTTATCATCTTTATCCTTAGAATTGATTAGAAATATACCTAAATATTGATGAATAAAACAACAATTTCACTTATTGTTATGGTGTACGTTAAATTATTAACTAGAGTCTCATTAAAAATACTGTTTGTTTTTTTTACTGCCGGTTTGTGCATTTGCAGCAAAACAGGTTGGTTTTAAAAATGCATCCGTAGGCGGAATTTGACTCGTTTATACGTGTGTTAAAAAAGTCTGAATTTACTTATTCATGTGAAACGAACTGTGTTTTTTTTCGTATTTCGGCGAAAATTTTCAGATTTGCGCCACCCACCGTCCGCCTGCCCGTTATCGCGCAATCAGTTCCCCGTATCGATTGTAAGAAGAACGCCAGTAAAACACGGGTTCTGTTCGATTAAGCAAAAATCTAACCCGAACAATGAGGTATTAGTTTGGCTGTGTTATAATTGACATCAACTCTGCAACTGGCATTGCGCTTTCAGCCTCGCCAACAGTTCGCGAAACAAAAAAGTCCTCTCCGAGAGTAAAACAACGCATTTTGATCTGGAAAATCTGTAAACGTATTTTTCCAGTCGTAAAATACGTTGAATTTTTGCGTTAAATGTTTTACTTTGTAGGAGAATACCTGGAAAATATAGTATCTGCTTAAGGGTCAGCACCCAAAAATAGACACTTTTTGGCTTTCTCGTACGAGCAAGCCTACAAATGATGTATCTGTTAATTATATATAGTAAAGATGACTGAGGTTTCCAGTGAATACAATTATTAAACAGTAATATTTTAATTATTCATAAAACGCGTACTAGAATTTAAGGTTAAACGTTCAAAAATGCCTTTTCTGGTTTCAAAACTGCACCTTTAACTGAGATTTTAGTATGTTTTTCAAAGAATTTCAAGGATCACAGTTGTAAAATTGTATTCACTAGATATTTTATTTTTAAAATATCTACAAAATCTAACCACGCACTGAAGACTGATGAATTTTATTGTAAAACGAAAAAGACTCTTGTGAAAACTTTCTTATCCTTAGATATTTTTCTTACTACCCATACCCATTTGTAGTATTGCTTGTATTAGAATGCTAGAAAGTAACGTTAAATGTCATTTTTGAGTGCTGACCATTAAAGTAAAAAAGTGGTAGTTGCTAGTTTTAATAATATTTTGTAAACGAAACGTATTGAAATGTTGCTTCTTTACTCAAACGACTATAGAAATAATAAAAAGATGACATATTTTGGTACCATTTAGTCATTATACTATCGTCAGAAAGGCAAAAAAGCTGAAGCGCCATTTTGGTAAGTGTACACCAGACCACTTTTAAGTTTTTATTTTTTTTACAGTAATATTCAATTCTTCAGTACCTGGTTCGATTTTGAAATAAAAAGTTGACTCAGGTAACTCGACGCTCTCACCGAGTTACCCTGAGCAACAAAAAGCTTTAAAAAAGTCCCGTACTTGTGCCGCTTGAGTCAAGCCCTTTTCCAAATGGTAAATATATTTTAGATGGTTGAAGGCTCATACAAGTCTTCAGAATCAAACGAGAGTCAGAGCATTCGATGCAGAAAAAAACTGATCAAAACTGCATATTTAACTTTTTTTAGACCAAAGTGTCGCTTAAGCCCTTTCGCATTTCCAGTGACGACATACCTTTTTTTATTCATTTAAATTGCAAATACAGTGGGATAATTTAGGTCATATTTCTAAATAATGTTCCTTTATGCGGGGCCGATGATTGAAAAATCTCCTGACCACATAAATGCTTTCATGCCCAGGTAGTTTACGACTCCGGTTTCAGATAAGCTTTCTTTATGAAATGGAGGGTAAAATAATAAGGTTGGGTAGGTACCCACAAAAAATACTCCCAAATAGATAGTCTTATTTATTTATTCTAGGTAGACAGAGAGTTTAATAATTTGCTTGCGAAGTGATCGCAGGCCCCGGGCCCGAGCTTGAAAGCCCCGACGCCGCGAAGCGCACACAATGTTCAAAGCGGTATCTCATACGGTTCCACCTCTCATCCGATAATTCGCGCACGCTTTTGTTTGGACGATTAAAATTTCAAATATTTAAGATAAAAAGTTTGAAAAAATAACGCGTTCATGTGCGCTCCTTTATTTATTTCCCATTTCAATATATTTCCCGATCCGCCGCCGGATGAGGAAACCAGAACAAATGTTCCGACGCAGACACTTTTTGTTTATCAAATTACGTGGGCATATAGTTTTATTTTGCGGATTTTTTTTGCCCATGGACACCAGCCGGCGCGCCGCCCCGCGCCCCCTCCCGCGCCGCCTCACGCAGAATTTAAATATTCCTTCGGAATTCTGCCGATGGTAATTCGATAAAAATGTGTAACTTTTGGTACTGTTCAAAATCGCCGGCGCTCGCGCTGTTTCGGTACATTCTAGCCGGACGCCGTACCCACTGCGCTACGTAACGATATACGTAACGGTATACGCGAGTGATTTTCTGACTTTTCGCAACGGGCACAAACGTGGTCGCTTTGGTAACAATATGCTGCATTCGAACTAAGTGTTGAAGGGGTACTTTTCTACTATAAATACACTTGAGAAATATGTAACAAGCATCTTTTCTTACTGCTGATAGTTTGTTGTTATCTCCAAGCTTCATAGCTCATGACGGAAATAAAGTGTCGAACTAAAAATGAACTGTCGATCGGTTAGTAGCTTAGTGGACAAACGCGTCGGATTCCCACCCGGGCGTCCAGGATTCAATTCCTCTACTAGCTAAGTCCTTCATCATGGCACAAGCACCATCGACGACATTTGATGGCCTCCATGGTCGAGTGGTAAGACGCTCGACTACGATTCCAAAGATTTCAAGTTAAAACACGGCGTCCGCAAATATATTTTATTTAATCAATATGTATTATAACACATTTAATTAATATAAATATGATAAAAAGTACCTGTACTTACGGCACGTTCCAGAGTGGTAGATGCTCTAAGTATCGCCCTGATGAAAGACCACCATTCAGAACCGAAACTCTGCTTAATTGAAATGGCTTTAGCCGTTTGTAACTAGATCTGAATAACCAGGTACTTCCCAACCTTCCTCATCTCCTTCTGCCTCACAGCATACCCCGATCGGTAATGCCATAGTTGGGATCAGTTGGGACTTTCGCGCGGCATTCACTATAAAACAATTTTTGTAAAAATATTCCGCGTATTATGATGGCAGTAGGAGTTTTTCAAATATTGTCAGGTTATTCGTAATCCGGGAATGTTTGTCTATCGTAAAAAAAATAGCTTTCAACTATTAATTTCAGACCGATAACGTCAGAGCTCACATTTTGAATTTTTTTTTTAACATTTCAAAATCAAGCAGAAAGGTTTTCTGGATTATATTGGTCATTATATTGTACGAATTTATGGGTTGTTCTGTATTTTGGGGATTTGCACAATATTTTGATACCGGGAAATGCAAAGCTGCTCGGCGGATCGGGACTAAAATATCACTGACTCCATATACCTTTGACCTTTTTGGATCTTCTTTTCTTTTGCACCGCGGCCAACTTCGGGGAAATGAAACAGTTGTGCATTCATTTCGTGTTTTATCTCGGGTAAATAGCGCTCCGCGTTATTAAATAAGGAACGACCAGGAAGACAGAACTTAGAAGCGGAAATCTTCGCTGAAAGTAAATTCTCTACCAAGGCTTATAACGAAGCTGATATAAATGTATGGTAAAATGAAAATGAAATTATAACTTTGTTAAAGACCACAGATTTTATTCGAATTCTTATGACCGACCGGTTTCGCTTAACCTAAGCATCATCAGGGTACGAAATTGAACTAAACAAAAAAAGAAAGTGTGTGATTATATATATTCTTACATACAGAGTGTATATTTTTAATAATTGAAAAATTATTTAATTTATGGTTTTCTTACTGTTCTCTTATTTTATTGTAAAACTATGTGTGACCGTTTTAAAAATGTGGATATCCGGAAAGAATGCAAGGCTGATGTGAGCGTAATGAATAGAATCAAGAAAGGGACGCTTATATGGTTGGGGCATGTAGAGCGAATGAACGAAGAAAGGAGTGTGAAAAGAATATATGATGCGAAAGTAAATGGAAGAAGAAGTCTAGGACGCCCGAAAAACACATGGCACGATCATGTAAATCAAATACTTGAGTCGGTTCATGTGAAGAGTCAGAATAACAGAAGAGTATGTATGAGACGATGTATGAATGCGAATGAAGCAAGGAGTGTGTGCCAAGACAGAGTTATATGGCGGTCCGTCCTCTCTGCCTACCCCTGCGGGGAAACGGCGTGATGGTTATTCAGTGAGTCAGTTTTTTTTTTGTATTCTCCCTCTGTATATACGAGTATATATAACCACATAAAATGTATTTTTATTTAGTTTTATTTTGTACCCCAATGATGCTTAGGCTAAGCGAAATCGGTAGATCACAAATATTAAAATAAAATCTGTTGTCTTATTCAAAGTTATTATTTCATTTTCATTAAAAATATCAAACCACAAAGTGATTGCTTTCTATGAAAACATAAAGTATCGTAAAGTGTTTATTCGAACATTCATGAATACATATTCTACCCCCTCCTACTATTATTCTATTTTTATTCTAGTACTCGATATCGATAGTGGTTAGCTATTAAATAAAAGTCCTATTAATTTTTCAGAGAAGTTAAAGTTTTCCGCCTCGCCATTATTTTGAACATCTCATCATTGTGTCACACGAGTAATGAATAATAAATGTTTGCCCTACATTCCGAAAAATAAATTACTCTTTTCTGCATGTATAAATTACTCGTACGAGTATGTTCAATGACTCACGTGAGTTATTTGGCTGCATGAAAAAAATCAATGACTCGCATTTATTTTTTGTGAGTTTTGAACCCAAATAGCACGAATATATAGAGAAAGTATCCAAATTTAAATAAATTGAATAGTTTTTGGTTATTTTATTGTTTAATTGTTTTTAAACACGCCATTATCATTAGAACACCTGCAAAATGTCTTCTAATTTGGACGCATAGAGCAGGATGAAATAGAAAAACTACAACAAAAATTATTATTTCTAGTTTTATTAACCTTTCCTTACCTGAAAGTAAAAATTAAACATACGATCCGAATTAGTTGACGTAGTTACCCCATTTTATCTTGCTTATTAAAGTGTTTTTTTATGACATAATCTTAGGCAATCTACAGTACTATGGTAAAAAGGCTAGATTACTAATAATTTTAAATTTTCATTTAAAGCACTTTGGGATTCGACCTTATAATTATTAATACCTGATAATCAGTTATAAAAAAACTTTTTGACTAGAACTGTCTTTAAATTTAAAAATTGAGACAAATAACAGTTTTGATTCAAACTTAGTCAACATCATTCTAAATTGAAAAATTTGTCGTCAGTCAAATTTTTATTCAACAGATTCTCTTATTAATCGTCTAACAATTAATAATAATCGATATTACCAATGATATTGAATCTTGTAGATTAATATTTTAAAAACCTCCCATCTGTTATCTAAGAAGAATGTTTTACAAATACTTGTATGCATAAAGACGACAAATTTAATGATTCTGGAATCTATTCCCTTAAATGTAACGATTGTCTCGAATGTATATAGATGACACAGCGTGTTATATTAATGTAACATTATAGTCAAAGAGCACTTGAGATGTCTTAAACATAACCTGTCCTCTGAATTTTTTTTACCATCTCATCGAAACAAATCGTTCATTTAATGACAATACTGCCATTAGTATACTTCGTAAAATATTAATAGGTAGTAGACTAGACGATTTAGAAACATTGAAGCCAAGGAAAGCTACAAACAATAATATTAAATTCATTAACAACCAAATCTATATATTAAAGATGTTCCAAATTGAAAAATACATCTCACTTTTTATTCCTTTACCAATCCCCTCTTCTATAAAACATTATAATATCTGTAAAGTTAGTGTTAGACTGCCCTGATGACAAAGCTACGGCACTAACTAAACCTGATGGGCTTCGGTACAAATAAAGTGGTGTAAAACTAGTAACTTTAACTCAATATACATTTTTTGTTTCTAAAATACTACCTCCCATAAATGGAGTACCATCTTAACATTGCTCTCTCAGCGCGTACTGTCCTCAAACATCTTCCCGGGCCACCGACGGAAAGTAGTAATTTATTTACAAACACTCCCGCCACTGTTGTTTATTTAGGGGTCTTTATTTACCATGACGAATTTCTAGGATGTATACGTTCTTCATACATAATGGAGGTATTCACCGCCGCGTGAATATTCATGAGGCAGATTTTTTTCATCATGGAAAACACTTTCAGATTCATAGTTCCGTAAATGAGGCTGACGTCCCTGCATCGAGTCAACAAGGACTCGGCCACGCAGGGCCGTCTTGCCGCTCAGGCGACTTTGTTCGCCCCGCAACGCAACCGTTCGCTACGTAACATCACACGTTATTAAAAATTTAAAGGCGACATTATGTAGTCGTCCGCGGCGGCACACGAGATAAATGTCGCCTCATGTCAAATAAAAATATGCAGATGAATCGTTTAAGACGCAATCTACGTCAGGCCGAAAGCGCGGAATATGCGAGCAATTAAATGCATCCCGGCGCGGTGCAATTGTTCTCTAACGGAATCAGTCTTTTAAAATTAACTTTAGTTTATAATTATTGCGCTTTGCCAGAAAAAACTTTGATTACTTGTAAGGTTCAAAAATGTATCATTGTCAAATTTAAAATGTGATGAAGGGATTTTTAGATGTAAAGAATAACAAAAATACAAATTATAATCACATACTATATTTATCAAAATTGAGGGTGAGTTTTTTTTATATTAGAGGGAGAAAACACTAATTCACTCATTAAGAATGTTTGGTATGGTAAAGCCGTATATTTTTACATTCGGTCCTCTTGTACGATGAAGAACGGCTGGGATATTATGAAAAACACCTCCCTGGCGATGGTCGGGCCATAGAGCAGCTTATATTGTAGTGGATGGCATGTTGCACAATGGCGGAGAATGATCTTAGTCTTTTCGTTGTCCCTGGCGGCATTACCGGTTAATTCAAGCACCTTGGCGTTATTGGGTTCCTCAGATATCCTTTTTTCATAAGATAACGCACTTCTCTCTCTCTCTCTTTAGACTTTCGGAATTTTCTGAGTTCCAAATCCTCTGGATCAAACCCATTAATACTCCTCTCTTACCTTTGCGAGTCCGTCGGCAGACGATTCCCCTTTGTGCACCGACCAGGTTCGATCTTCTGTGCCGCTTCTTTCTAGAGATGGCCATGCTTAATAAGGAGGTGTTTATAAAAAAATGGTGCGGTAAGTACTTTTTCCTTAACATAATTAAATATGTTACAATTTTTCTAAGGTCGTAGATCAAATATTGGTTTGTCAATAAATCGCTATTCCGTCATTATAAAAATAAAATACATATTGACAATCAGCTCAATGTTTCTAATATGTTCGCTAAAAGCAAGAAATAGGCGTAAAGTAAGACAACATTCTGTTTCTCAGTAACGTTTTGCAGGGACTTCATTGTCGGAGGTGAATACGTAAGCACCAACACACACAATGGTAATTTTGTGGTGTTTGGGTTATTTCTAAATATAGGACCTATTAGAAAAATGGTCAGTGCTGTTGGAATGTTTTAGAATATTACAATTTATTTATATTGAGGCCATTGTGAGTATAGGGGTTCGGTTGGGTTACAAGGAAATGTATTCATAATCAGTTTATAAAATCTACTCGATGCCTTTAACAAAAAACGTAATTACACCGATTCGAAGGCAGTAATTAGCTAAACTAAACTTCAACCTGGCTACACTCTTTATTCTGCGCCAGTTTGCACAACTTTCCAAATTAAATATAATTGAACTGTTTTAATATTGTTCGGGTTTAATTTGATTGAAATGTTTGAACTCTGTTCTGTGTAAGGCTCTGCAGAAAATAGCCAGGCCCCAACATAATCAGAACGACTTATTGCGTTCATCGCGTTCTTGCAACGAGTTCATTTGAACATTCTTCATAAAATATAAACGACCACTTTGAAATAAACATTTCGTGGAAGAGCGGATTTTTTTAATCTCGGACTAAGAATAAAAATATGAAAAGAGAAAACATCAATATTTTTGATTTACCAGTAATTCATGTAAAATAATCACGCTTAAAATAGTGTACCTGAAAAGCAGTCGTAATTTATATTTAATGCAATTTTCATTGGTCAAAATCAATATGTAAATATTAATAATTCCTACCCCGCCTTACTAAGAAATTCAAATTTTACTATTTTTACCAAACGGCTTTGCCCGACTTACAAATATTTTTGTTTTTGTTTTATATTTTTGTAGAAAGCAATCGCTTTGTGGTTTGACATATATAATAAAAATGAAATAATAACTTTGTAGAAGATCACAGATTTTATTTTCCTTTTTGTATTTTGTACTCCGATGATGCTTAGGCTAAGCGAAACCGGTCGGTCATTAATATTTTTAAAAAAGCTGGTCTGATACAAACTTATTATTTCATTTTTATTAGATATTTTTTCATATTTCAAAATCTCTTTTTTTATTAATCAGTTTTAAGTCATACAAAATGGCAAATTGTCGATTTTAATGACAGTTAAGTGATTATTTCAAAGCTACATAACTCATGATTTAAAATAAAAATGCAATAAAAAATTGTTGCGTTACCATGTTGATTCTCAAATTTCAAAGCGCCAGATCTCACTTTTCTATTTTTTTGGCTAAGTAATATAATGTTTCGATTTGTATTGAGATTTTCCCCTTTTCGCTCTTATGCCTGCGCGTTTTGTGTGGGTTGGCTGCTTTCTGAAGAATTAAGCCAAAATTTATGTGCTCCACCTGTTTTGCTTAGCCTTAATTATTTGGAGTTCGAAGATTGACTGCCACTGAATAATTAATTGATTTAAGTTTCTTTAAAGCTTCCAGCATAGTTCCCGATAATATCCCGGGTACCTTCCTTCGCAATGTCTGCTGTGTTCTATTATTTAAATGACAAACTTCTTGTTCGTGTTCATACGAGGAATCAAGTATTTATGCGCCGTAGGAAAAATAAAATGGCTGCAATATAAATAGCTGTCGGAGTCTAACTCGCTACACATTTCACAATAAATGTATTCCACAATAAATAACCTCTGATTTTACAAATAGTAACTAGAAACGAATCGATATAGACATAAAGTAGGTAGATAAGTATAGAACAGGTGAAAAATGCTGGAAAACAGTGTTATTTACAACTTTTTAATATTTCTTAAAAAAGGTTTTTTAACCTTTCTGAAGCGAAAGGCTCTCAGTACGTTAGCCTTTCGGACGACCTTCGTTGCTCTCCTCCTTCCAACGAATAAGTATTTTTTTGTGACTTGATAGTTATTTGTTAAGTTATTTATTAGTTAGGCAAGTGTCTTAGGTAGAAAATGGCATGAAGTATAGATTAATTAAAACGAATAAGAACTTTTTATCGAATTTCTTGAAGTTTTTTCCCACCCGAATACAACAGCACTTTTAAGGTCATCGAACCTTTAGTAAACAATGTTATCTGCCTATTTTTTTTTTTTTTGATGACAATAGTAATAATTTTAGCTAAGTACATTATTTGAGGGGCTTAGAAGCAAAGGCAGCAATCTCCTTCATTTTAAATTATTTCTTGGAAAGTTGATTAACGTTTAATGCACTTTTCTTTTGTGAATATGTTGATAAATTTAGAGATAATTGTATCAAATTTTTCCTAGTTTAATGTGCATTAACACTTTTGTACACTTTATTCTCCATTTCTTTATAATAATCATTAAAAAGTTGACAATGCTACATAACCGTTTTTGGAGATTGCTGTCTTTGCTTCTAAGCCCCTCATTTATAGTAAAACATATTTCACTAATGGACATTATAAATTAAACAAAGTTTCTCCCTTCGTCTTAAAAAACCATTCTAGTAATTATTATAATAGGTACGTGACGCAGCGACGAGGTACGGTCTGACAGCACTTTGCTTAAAATTCATCGTAAACATAATGCAGGAGCTTACGCGCCAAAGTATATAAAGCTCTTTCCCAAGAGATAGTCCATCGTCAATATTTTCATAATTCCGTCCTTATTAAATGATCGTACTTCAGCAGACGGTCTCAGTTAAAACTAATAAAATTTTCACGCCGGATATGTTATTATTTCATAGGAACTTCGTTCACCGGCTTGGGGTTTCCATTGTGATTTCAAATAAACTAAGGCAGCTGACTGCAGTATGCATTTTATACAACAGATGTGCATTATAAAAAAAACTCTGTTGAAATTCAGCTTTTGAAATTGTACAGATACCTACCTAGACATACGCTTTGGAAATAATTGGTCAGTTTGCGGGCGTTGTTTAAAATGGTGACTTTTCAATTTGATTGTACTCGATACGCGTTAGGAATGAATACAGGTATTTTACATTTAAAAATTAGCCAGAGGGTTTCATTTTATTTTTTTATTTTTTACAGACAGTAAACCAGATCATTGTTGATTGCCCTATCATGTGGAATATGGAAACGCTTTACAGTTATGAGTAGCGTGTGCTGGGATGCGGTAGCTAAGTTATTAATTGGTCGGGTCGTGGCAAGATTAAACATAGCCGACGGTGATCGGAGTGATTATATGTGTCATAGTCATACAGAAAAGCTAAGAGACATAGTCATACAGAAAGCTCAGTCCGTAGAGCGTATGCGTCCAACCCTAAGCTGTTACATAAGTAATGTGGTTTGCCTTACAATGCGCTTTAATGTTAAATGACCTCTCTTGCCATATAGCCGCTTGAATAATGCAGCAACTCTGTTTCCTCCCTCCCCGGCCCCCCTCACGGCCCCGCCCTCGCACCCGTCCCCCCCCTGACACTCGCGCTCCTCAAATATAACCCGTTGTCCATATATATGGGATTTCTAATTGCGCTTCTAGTATCTACAAATTATTTTACAACGTGTCTGTTGAATATGTTATGAAAAACTTCAAATAAGTAAGCTTTGAAAACATTCTTAGTTGCTATAGTTTTCAGCCGGTAGTTTCACCTGAATTGATGTTTTTGTTGAGTTTATACACTTCTAAAAAAATACTAATTTTACTTCATGTTACAATAGTATTAGGTGTGTATGATATTGTGTTCTTCACTTCGTGTTGTAACCGTGCTAAGACCCCATTTTACGGCATTTTATCCTTAGGTTTGATTGTGTGGGTTCGTTTTGTTGAAAGTTGTGTATTTGCAGATTGCCTGATAATGCCTTTGAAAGGAGTAATTGTATGGAAATATCATCTTACTAAACTTCTACACATTACAAAAAAAAACTTCTTTCTCTATATTTTAAAATACCCGAAAAGATTCGGTGACACTTTACACAATTACAAAACATACTATTCTGAATTATTTGTTCAAGCTCTGGTCTTCCAACGAATGCCAACTTTATCGCCTCCCACGCCCTCCCGAAAGCGACGAATGTGTCGTTGGCCCGCGGAATTTCGGTTTAATTACCAATTAAGGAATTATATATTGAAGAGTCATTCGCAAGGAAGCATCCACTTTGAAAAACGTATCTACAAAGATTCATAATGACGAGATTTGATTGAGATTTGGCTGCGAGCATTGATCACCCTTTGAGAGCGAGCTTCTTTTCATCGCCGTAGAGGTCTACGATATAATCTTCGGGCCGTCGAAGGAAAATGCCCCCTATTTATAGAATGATAGATATGTATCTCGTGTACACGTTTCTATATCTTGACACGTTTCAATTTGTACCATAAGACCTCTTCAGATATGTAGGCTGCATTTCTGCAATTCCGCTTAAGTGTTAATAACGGAAACCTTCGATGGAATAAATATTCGTAAAAGCACTAGAAATTAACTGTCTTAGTAAATCTTACGGAGTAATGCATAGCATGACACTTTTTCTTATATTCAATATTTTTAATGAACTTTGCTACTAAGAATGTTCATTTAAATCAACTGGAAAATGGAAAAATAACGTTTTTCCGTACATCGGCTTTAATTATTGACAAAATGAAATAAATAACAAGCACGTAAAGTTCAGCACTGCGTAGAATTTTGCAATGGCGTCATAATTAAGTTTCTTCTTTCTTTTAGAAATGAGCGTCTAAGGACCAAAATTTTTATACGCTTACGTTTCTTCTTTAGTGAGAGAGAGAGAGTGTTTATGAGATTTTCCACAAAGGTGATAGATACACCACAGTGTTCTCGAAGAATAAAATCATCTTGATAATTTAAAAAAAATCGTTTTGTTTATGGCGTTCGAATCTAATCTACATTTAGTATTTGCAAATCTCCATAAGCAACCCGTGAATCGTGAACTTTAAACTATAGCTCTACTACAATGTAGATCAAGTTCTATGGGCGAAAGAATAAAGGGGTTGACTTGAAATTATCTCTAACAAAATGAGCGCACTGAATCTTTTGTCCTTGGCGTGTTTTCATGTGACACAGGTTCATGTCAAAAGTCAAACTAGTTGGAAATTTGACTCTTCTATTTTTTACAAACTTTGTACAAATAATTGGCGGCGTATTTAAGCCTCAGCACTCAAAAATGGCGTTAAACATCACTTCGTAGCATTATCATACAAACAACACTACAAATCTCCAAATTTTATATGGGTAGTTAGAGAAATGTCTGGGGTTCCCAATAAATAAATCGTTTAAATTCTTTAAAAACATACTAAAGTTTCAGTAAAAGGTACAGTTTTGAAAACCAGCGAAGTTGTTTTAATACGTTTTGCATAAATTCTAGTATGCATTCCTTAAAGAATTTAAAAGATTACTGTTTAAGAGTTGTATTCACTGGAAACCTTAGATATTTTCCTCACCACCCGTATAAATTAACAGACATATCATTTGTAGTATTGCTTGTATTAGAAAACCAAAATGTGTGTATTTTTGGGTGCGATTTAGTACTCTCTCCATTTTACTTCTAAACAAACGAATCCCTCCAGAAACGATTCTACCGATAGTTAGATATTTAAGCAGCGTTAATAAATCAATACAAACTTGACCGGTCTCCGTGATCAATATTCAATCGGACTGATTATTTTGGAAACCAGTGTAGTTCATTAAATCGCACCATTTAATTGCAGTGATTGTACGTGTGCCAATATTGCGGCAATCGGCAATTTGACTTGTCTCACCTTTCCATCCCGCAGCCGTCTCTCTGTCTGTCTGAATCCGCTGATTGGAAATTCGTTATGCCTTCCGCCGGATGTTAAACAAGGCTCTCGCATACATTTATATGACCAGCTACGCCAGATTGGAAATGACGTTTGCGTTCGGCTGCTGCCGGTGTTCTCGTTATTATAATAGCGCCACTGTAAGCGCTCTGCAGATCCAACTATTTAGTTAGCGTTGTATTTGGAATCGCGGTTTTATCTTTTATAAATTCCAGTAGAAGATAGTCAGAGATACTTACTTGAATTCTCTACTACCCCTCGGATTTCGTTTTAGGACGGCTTGCAAAATATCTTCACCAAGCATATTAACATGTTATCATTTTTTTATTGTATTGTTGTTTATGTGTTTTCTTATATTTTCTGATTTTTCCAAGAAAAAATTATTTGACTGAATTTTTTACTAGAAAATCTTTATTTGCCCCTCCCCCTTATATTTAATCTGCATATCGTCGCAGGAAAGGCAAAAGGGCTTCAGCGACACTTTGGTCAAAAATAAGTTGAACATGCAGTTTTGATCAGATTTTTTTTGCATCGCATACTCTGACTGAAGGTTTTTGATTCTGAAGACTTTTGTGTCTCTTTAGGCATCTAAAATATATTTATTTGGTAAAAGGCAACTCAAGCCACACAAGTTAAGAACTATTTTAGCTTTTTGTCGCTTCAGGTAACTCAACAAGAGCATCGAGTTACCTGAGTTAACTTTTTGTTAAATCCAACCAGGCTCCAAATGGCGCTTCAGACATTTTGCTTCTTCGGCGACGATATGCTTCCGCTAAAGTTGTATCATCCTTTTCAATTTTGCATATTTTTTTCTAAAATTTCGGCAAAATGAAATTAAATAATAACTTCGTTAAAAAATTAAAATAAAATCTGTTGTCTAATACAAAGTTATTATTTCATTTTCATGATTTGCCAAACAACAAAGTGATTGCTTTCTATGAAAACATATTATATTAATACTGTTATACCCTATTTAACACATTTAAAAATAAAAATTGAACTCTCTGGAAAATAATCTTTCAGGATAAGAACGAATTTTCATTCCATTGACCTTGCCTATCACGTATCAAAAAACAGCTGATTTTTTTCTGGAAAATCCTTGACTTTGAATGCTTACTTCTCGTTACAGATATAACAACCCAATTTTTTTTTCTGTAAAAATCGCTAAAATCTGTCATCTACTCTTCTTGTAACAGTGAAACAGATGTTGACATTAAACACATTGATATTTATACATAAAATAAAATAAACAACTTGTCACCAAAATATTTTTCTGGCAAAATTATTTACAACGTGGATATTCACAGACAAAATACAAGGCATGCAAAGAAATCAAACCAACAAAAAAAACATGACTCAAAACAGTTTACTTATTGCAAATATTTTATATGTTGTTATTTGTAGGAGTTTTTTTTTTAAATATTGTCAGATTATTTGTAACCCGGGAATGTATGTCTTTATTTTTAATACTACTTAAAAAAATTATATCAAGTGAGTATATAAGTTATAATAATGAGTTCTATTTAATTTTGACAAAAAGTATATGAGTTATAATTAGTTATTTTGTACACTTTTATGTACAAATAACTTAATAAAAAAGTTTAAAAACCTATGCACCAAAAAACGACTTTTGCACGGGCCAAAAGCTAAACAAACATATTGACGCGGCAAACGATCCGGACACCGAATAAGGTAACGCAAAGAGACGCGAGTTATGCAGCGGGTAAGGCGCCGCGACGCGCAGGCTGCGAGCGCCCCGCAACCGGCTTAAGGCGGCGGGGGCGCGCTGGTGCCAACTGCCAGCCCTCACCGGCAATCAGAGTTCGCCCGTTCCCAGGCAAATTAACCGGAAATTACACGCGCGAGCGGTAGCCTTCTATGTAAATAAGCCTCGCGCTGCCGGGGCGTGATTACTTAAAGTCGCCCGAAATATTATTTTGATTTCCTGGTAATTGGTGACGGATTTCACAAATTTCGGTTCAAACTTTTCCGACGGCTGTACGAATATCCAGGATACTCGTGGCAACGGGTTTTTGCTAAAGTAGACACAAGTGTATCAGATACAATAGAGAAGAAGGCATTTCGCTTCTCTGTGCTGGTTCGACTGAGGTTTAGCCAAAGGGCAGGTTTCATAGTTTTGTAATAAAAAGATGCCTAAAGGCGAAACATTTTTTTTATATAGTTAATACCGCACAAGAGTCCCAACTGCTCCCAACCATCTAGTGCCAGTGAGAGTATGGCATCTCAAATTGGGGTATGTTGTGACTCTGAGAGTAACGGCATAGAAAGTAGATGGAGAAAGAGAAAGGTAAACAATTTTAAGAAACGTTTTGATTCTCAATGGTGGTCTTTCACCAGGGTGAAACTTCGAGTATCTACCACTCTGGAAGGTGTCACAAATAAACAAAATATTATTATATATGAATTAAATGTGTTGTGACACATATTATAAAAATAAACCAAAATTGCGCACGCCGGGTTTGAACCCGTGACCTTTGAATTCGTAGTCGAGCGTTTTACCACTCAAACCACTATTTAACATAAAACTTGCTTAGCTTGCTTTACATCTAGCAAAAAATCAGTAACATGTGCTTGAGTTCCATAAAATAAACACAAATCATTTAAAACACTGTCCTAACTTTTGTCAAGATTGTTTATATCTGATAGTATTAATACGCTAAGCCGTATTCTGTACACGATTCGATAGATCGCCGTGTGGGCGCTAATGTCTGGAAAAACCATACTGGTAATTTTTGCTCATACGTAAAAAAAATTATGTCGATTGCGCTACTTCACGATTTACTCATTATGTCCCTTTTGACGTGTGTGTCAAGACTAAACTAGTTTTGCATAAATCCTACTCGGTCCAATAAAAAATGTTCATCTTATGAGATATAAGCCTAATAATTTAACAGTAACCTTCTCCAGACGGTTCGACTCAACATTTTGTTAATAATTATTTATGATAAATATGTAAGAAAAAATGTAAGAAGTATTTACTAATGTTGTGTTTTCTTCTTTTCTAGGTAAGTTCATCCCGAAGCTGGCCAATTCAAATTGAAACGCTAAAACATTCTGCAAATAAACAAATCTCCGGGAATGAGGTTTGACAAGTTTTTATTTATTTATTATTTTGGCTAAATTTATTACGTTATATAAATATCACGTTCAATAAAAAAATATCTTCATAGTTAAAACAAATTAAAGTAAATTAATATTAAATCAGAGTAGGCACCTTTGACTTATGACCGAACGTTGTCTTAAATGCAAATATCTGCACTTGTTAATTAAGAGTTCTGATTTCGAAAATACGTAGGCAACCTATAACACCCATATTAGCTAACGTAAAACTAGACTTTTCACCGTTTATTAATATGGCAGTTTTCCTTGGCAATAAAATTTACATATTGTCCAGATCTACTGTGGTAAATTTGAACTTAAAAATATTCAAAAATTGTTGCTCGCTTGTAGAAAGCTAAATATTGTTTATATAGATGAAAATGAAATAATTACTTCTTTTAAAACAGATTTAATCTTATTTTTCTTTTATCATCTTCTCAGTTAACGTTTTGCCTCTTTCATTTCATATTATCTGTATTTTTCTCTCTGTTCCTGTCTTATAATTTAAATGTTATTATTTTGTTTTCAAACAGTCAATATTACATTTTATATTGTGTTCTCCCTCGAGTACATATAACCACAAACCATACATTTTTGTTTAGTTTAAATTTGTACCCTGATGATGCTTAGTCCAAGCGAAACCGGTCGGTCATAAAAACTAAAATAACATCCGTGGTCTTATACGAGCAATGCTTATTTTTTCTTTGACATGAAGCACTCACTTTGTGGTAAGACATAATTAAATTAAAAATAAATGTAACTTTGTTTTAAGACCACTTGATTAGATACATAAACCAACCGGTTTCGGCTCTACTTGAATGTTCTTCAGGGTTGAATAAATATAAACTTAAAAAAAAATAATTTGAATATAATATGAAATTAAATATCAAATATAATAAAACATAAGTTAAATAAATATATACTACAGGTAAGAAGGATCAGGTAGAGCCGAAACCGATTAGTGTATGTATACAATAAAGTGGTATTAAAACAATGTTATTTGTATTTTTAATTTGGTTATTTTGTCATTTCTTTAAAGTAATAAATTTTGTAAATCTCCGTGCGCTTAAAAAAGCTTTAATTACTGGTGGTATTCACCATTGTTTCGTTTTCACCGCCCGAATCGTATTTGCGCAGCGCATTAATATATTATTCATTCAGTTGCCGCTTAATTTGACATCGGAGGTATCAATATCATTTGGAGTGTTGCCGTGCGGCCAGCCCGCCGTCAATTGCAACTATCATTCGCCGTTTTGTGGCGGGCGTTTTCAATATTGTTTTCCCATTTGTTTACTTCCGCGCACTTTTTGCCGCGGCGGCGGAACCGCCCCCTCCGCCCGCGCCTCGGCGCCGCCTCGCGGCCCGTGCGAACGCTCTCATTCGACGACTACTCGCGACTGGGGGCGAATTGTATCACCGACCAAATAAATACATAATGGTCACTTTTTAGATTTGAGGATATTTTTTTATGGGGAACGTCGGTTTTTCTTTCAAGTTAAGTATCGCAGTGTGTTATGCAAACGAGATCTTTTCGCCAACCAAGCAATGTTGACAGATGTTGTCAGTGTATATTTTGAATAGTAATGGTCCCAGTTAGGATCCTTTAGGGACTCCATAGCTTATGGAATTGAGTTGACTGTTTACATTTTGTACGGCAACATACTGCACATTAGTTGCTTATGTATGATGTTATTGTTATGAATTTAACAGTACAGAAAGTACCGGCATTGCTTTCTTAAAATCCAATGAATCTTCCTTGTTATAGTAGTTTTTTTATCCAGTTACGCTCACACTGTTTTCAACATACGTTCTAATGTCGGTACATTTGAAAAAATGGATAAACGTGATTTTTTAATAGTGAATGCCGCACAAGAGTCCCAACCGCTCCCAACCGTCTAGACCTAGTGAAGCTATGGCATCCCCAATTATTGGGGTATTTTGTGAGGCTGAAGGTAGTAGGGAGTGAAACGAGATGGGGAAGAGGAAGGTTGGGAAGTACCTGGCTATTCATATCTGGTCACCAAACATGCCTAGAGCCATTTCAAGCAACGTTTCGATTCTGAATAGTGGTCTTTCAACAGGGCATTATTTTGAGTATCTACCACTAATGGCGCCTTTTCTTATTTTATTGAGTTAAATAGAAATTTCAAAGCTTCGTAATTCAAGGAATGACGTTACAAGCTGAAAATATAAATGTCAGATAGACAAAAACTGGGCTAATTCTTCCGAGAGTTTTGAGGGGGACACAATAGTATTATCTGCTTTTCCTATGGTTAAGATTACTTCGTTAGTATTTTCTCCCATTCATCCCCTATGCGTCATATTACACATGTTTAATTAAAGCGATCAAAAGCCCTGTTTCAAACTACATCAAATCAGCAGTTAAAAAAATACTTTGTGAGTGTTTTCTGCTTTTCATTTCTCCTACCGCGTAACTATAAATCTTTTCCGTTAAACAATGAGCAATTCGCATTTTACATCCGGGCCGCAGCGCAATTTACAGTTTTCAATACATTCGGACATTCACGAACAATGCGTCATAAATAAAAACAAATTTGGCATCATCAATCACAAACGGCGATTCCCATCTTTTAATATCGCTGTCAAATGATCGCGCGTCAAATCATCCTTCATCGGTTTGTTGCTGAGCACGGGAGGCTAAGCATCCCCATAGCGGACATATCAGGATATATATTATGTATGGATGAACCAGAATATGTAAAAAAATATCATCGTATATACCCACCTACCTTTATTTCAACTATTTTTTTGTACACTCTCAATATATTCTTAGCTAGTGATTAGATATTTGGGAGTCCCATTACTGGTCGTGTCTTTGATTGCAATAATATTATTCATTTTTCAAGAACAAAGTTTTACATAAGGCCTACAAATGTATCATGCTCGCGCTTGATATATCATTGCTGGAAAGGCAAAAGGGCTGAAGCGCCATTTGGGAAGTTTACACTAAAACACTTTATTTTTTTATTGTTTTACTATAAAATTCATAAATCTTCGGTTGGTTTTTGTAAAAAAAGGTAACTCATTATGCTCTCACTGAGTTACCTAAAGTAACAAAAACCCAAAAAAAGTCCCAAGCTTGTGTCGCTTGAATCAAACCTTCTCCCAAATGGCGGAATATATTTTAGATGACTAAAGTGCCACAAAACCTTAAGAATCAAATGAGAGTCAGAGCATTCGATGCAGAAAAAAGAAATGCTCAAAACTGCATATTTAGCTTAATATTTTACCAATTATCTAGTTGGATAGCAACTAAAACGGATATACCTGCAATATGTGTGCATCTTTGTATTATGAATGAACATTATAGTCCACAATTTTCCATCACTGACAATGTCCAATAGACACAATATTTTTGCAAAGCATCTATTCTGCCTACCACGGATTTTCCTGGAATCGGTCACTATCGGTGCGGCATCGCAGGACACTGTGTCTACCGCTCCTGGACAACGTGTAGCTATACGAATGGCTCTCCATTGCAATAATTTGCAAATCGAAATTACTCCGATTAGTTTTCTCCCCATTATAATGCCTTGACGCGTCGATCTCATCAGCGGTGAATTCTGCTCCTATGCAAATTGGAAACCGAACCGAATAGCTCAAACACACTCTGAATAAATGTTGTAATAATTTATAATGATCCGAGCCGTGTCATACGGCTATGCCTACCTGCCATGATCAACTCAATTCGCGTTCTGGCCATTTCAATGGCTACTGAAGTCGGCTGTTGGAAGTGTGTCAATAAATTGATAATATTTCCATGGTTAAATATTTCTATGCATTTTATTTATTTTCCTGTCTTTCTTTAAAATATCTTATAAATTACTTCCTGCAATATTCAGTCTCTTCATTGGTATGCTGGTTCATTTCTAAACATCTTCCATCCTCTTTCAACGTTGTATTTCTGTTTTTTTTATAGTGAATATACCGCTCAAGAGTCTTAACTGCTCCCAACTGTCTAGAGCCAGTGAGACTATGGCATCCCCATGTGGGGTATGTTGGAGACTGAAGGTAGTGGGGAGGGGAAAGAGATATGGAAGAGGAAGGTTTGGAAGTACCTGGCTATTCAGATCTGGTCACCACACACGGCTGAAGCCATTCCAAGCAACGTTTCGATTCTGAATGGTGCTCTTCTTTCAGAAATCTTTCCTTGCAGGATCAAGCGTTGAAATCAATTGTTCACCATTTTGACTATTAAGCATAAATTTGATTTTTTTGTCTGCGACTTTGAATTGTGAGCTCCGGTGTCATGAAATTCGTACCACTTTTTCTAAAGACGAATGTGAAACAGAAAAAAAGTCAGATACTAAAAAGAACAATGGTCATAACCGAGTCATTGTTTCTTTTAGTTTCTGCCTTTTTTCTGTTTCATATTTTTGTTTTAGATTATCAACATTATTTAAATATTTAATAATAAATAAGCATTACTGCCTTAAACTTAATTCCAATTCCAATTTTAATTAAGAATTATTTTATCTTTGCCAACATTTTGGTTAATTTTCATTGTAATCCGCTACCTTGCCTCACAGTATTTGTTGAATTTTTAAGAACACAGCTCAGTTATTGTTGAATATGCATTACAATATTGTTGCATCTTAAATTGTCTAGTTTCTGATCACTAGGTAAATGCATAGACATGTTCCACACTATTTGGATTCTGGGAAAATATCTTGTCTATTTGCTAACTTATCTATTGCCTTCAGTATCTCTGATTGAATTCAGAGTATTCTACCTCGGCCCGAATAGTATTCGGTTTTAGGGTATCAAACTAAGGATAAACCGACCTGACAACCGAGTCAATTATCCTTCTAAACAATAATACATCTAATATCTCTCGAATACATCGAATACTGCATAATCGACAGCCAAATTTGATAAATAGTTGCCTATCAGATTATTATCTGTCCTGATCGGTGATCAGAGTTACTACAACAGGGGATATTATTTATCTCAGTGATGTTATTTTTCCGAGTCCCGGCGTTCAACAATATTTTATAATTAGTTGATAAGTGTTATTTAAATAATATAAAGTGTACTTGTGGCACTTTCCAGGGTGGTATCGCCCTGGGGCAAGATCACCATTCAACATCGAAACATTGCTTAAAATGGCTTTAACCGTGGTAGGTGACCAGATCTGAATAGTCAGGTACTTCTAAACATTCCTCTTCCCCATCTCTTTCCCTTCGCCACTATCTTCGGCCTCACAACATACCCCAATAGTAGATGCCATAGTCTTATAGGTTCCAGATAGTTGGGAAAGTAAACAAAATTTAAAACGGGACATTAACATGGTCTATTTTTTTTTTTTAAAGAAATCTATTCTTCCTATCGAGGAATACATGGCACGATCAAGTGAATCAAATACTTAAATCGGGCCATGTCAAGAGTGAGAATTAATTAATTTATTTATTTATTCTTGCTAAAATATAAAGAAATACATGGGTTTGGTCCATGTCTGTCTCACTAGGATATTCCTGTGTCGAGACAGACGTGGAATAACAGAAGGGTATGTATGAGACGATGTATGAATGTGTATGAAGCAAGGAGTGTGTGCCAAGACAGAGCTGTATGACGGTCAGTCTTCTCTGCCTACTCCTGCGGAAAAAACGCTGTGATCTTTAGTTAGTTAATAATAATAATATTTGAATAATTTGTACACCGCCAACTTTGTGAAAAATCACCTCAAGGGCGCTGTACAAATGTTAATTTCTACTTAATATTAATTCCTTAGTTAGTCTATCATTCCTAATTACTTTCGCTTTTCATTTCCTTTAACCTGTTTCCTTCCACAGTTCCTCTCAAGCCACATTAAAAAAAAAAGATCAAATAATCATTACACTACGTGAATAATATTTTTTTGCAAGTCTGTCAACAGATTCCAAGAACACTTTTCGCGGTCATCCAAAGCGGGGCGGCCTTCAGTCTACCGTTTCGATCGCGCGATCGATTCGGCACTTAAACTCCGCCAATATGTAAAGTAAACCTAATAGTTGAATAATTGTGCCACTCACTCTGTGCTTTTTTTCGGTGGCGGCGCTGGCCGTCGGATCCGCAATAAATGCGTCCTGCGGCCCGCGCTAGAAATAAATGAATTATTTGTCGCGGACTGAGCCGCGGTGGGATTGCCGCTGCCCGGCCGAAGGAATATTAGACGTATTTATTTTCGGCAAACAACCGCCGGCTAGAACAAACCCATCTAACATAAACCTAGCTAGCAACGCGACTGGACACTTCATCGGTGGCAAATAAGTTTTTGTTTTTTTTTATATAGTGAATACCGCGCGAAAGAGTCCCAACTGCTCCCAACCGCCTAGAACCAGGGAGACTGTGGCAGCCCCGATTGGGGCACGTTGTAAGGCTAAAGGTAGCGGGGAGGGGAAGGAGATGGGGAAGAGGAAGGTTTGGAAGTACCTGACTATTCAGAACTGGTCACAAAATACGGCTAATGCCATTTCAAACAACGTCACGACTCTGAATGGTGGTCTTTCACCAGGACGATACTTAGAGTATCTTCCACCCCCAAATATACTTTTTTTTATTATTTTATACGAATCAAATGTGTTATGAATTTAAAACACACATTAAATTCATATAAAAATAAAATATTGCATATTTGCGACACGTTCCAGAGTGGTAGATGCTCTAAGTATCGCCTTAGTGAAAGATCATCATTCATAATTAAAACGTTGCTTGAAATGGCTTTAGCCGTGTTTGGTGACCAGATCTGAATAGTCAAGTACTTCCTTACCTTTATCTTCCCCATCTCCTTCCCCTTCCCACTACCTTCAGCCTCACAACATACCACAATTGGGGGTGCCACAGTCTCACTATCTCTAAACAGTTGGGAGCACTTGGGACTCTTGTGTGGTATTCACTGTAAAAATTTAAAAAAACAAACATTTGCAGAAATAAAAAGGATAATAAAATTTACCGAAGATTTAAGGTTACACAGCTTAATTTTTTGTTTCAGACTGATAACATTTCAAATGCGACTTTTCACGAACCTTTTTTGGTAATTTATTAATGTCCGTCCTGATTTCGTTTCTTTAACAACACATTATAATCTAATGCAGATATATATTTTTCTATCTGGAAACTAGGAAAAAGTCTGTGGAGATTCAAACATAATTTATTAAATAATCGTCTGGTTGTTGAATAGATTTCACAGAGGGTTCTTTCTTGCTCCCTTTTCTAAAACGAGTTATGCTTAGATAAAGGTCTTTATTATAAGTCTTGTAGTTAATGGCTTCAGTTCTTTTTAAATTGTGTGGTTTTATTAGATTTTCAGAATTGTTGCAACAACAACCTCAGTGTTTCAACCAATTCCTGATTACACAGCCACACACTCAAAAAACAGTAAAAATCAAAATGACAGCATCGTAGTTTACTGCAAAGAACATTTGCAGACTTTTTCAAAAACCTAAGAAATATTCTAAGCATCTATGATATTAAAAACATATACCTTGCACTAGCACAATCCATTGTGGTATACGGAATTATTGCTTGGGACTGTGCCAGTAAAGTTTTTATTGAAACACTGTATAAAGTCCAGAAAACCTTAAATAAAAGTAATACTTAAAGTACCAATACAAACACCGACCTCAATCATATTTCAAATATTCCCAGTGTTTACCATACAAAAAATATTTTCTCAACATATGCTAACTTTCCTTTACAAAAATATAAATACGTTTGTCACCTCACAAAATACTGGCAACATTAGATCAAGACATGCACATCAACTACAAATACCTAAAACATACTCGTACACATCCTTAGGACAAAAACATTACAAATACCAGGCTATTAAGATTTATAATTCTCTTCCTACACGAATCAAAACATCTACACTTGCACAATACGATAAACATGTTTGGAACTGGTTACAATCCTCCTAATTTATAATTATATACATTCATAATAAAGTGATCCTTAGGTAATTTATTTATTTGTATGATTTTTTTGTGTTAAAGTGCCTTTATTTTCTTTTGTATTTTTGATTTTAAATTGTTTTATCCTTTAATTTGAGAAATATCTTCCAAATCACGGGGAACTCCTAGCGTGGGGGACAATGTATTTACAATATTGTAAAAACATTAAGTTAAGTAAGTAAAAAATATACATAATGTGATGTCGATTTTGGCTTTTATTATTTTGATTGAGCCAAGTTATGAAGATATTTTTTCATTGGTCATTGTAAGGTTCCAAAGGCAACCTTTACCTACCCACTACATAAACCACTACCCAATACCCGTAGAGATGTGCTGTGATTTCTTTCTCGATTTCCTTAAAAAACCTTTAAGGTTTGTGATAAACATAAAAGCAAAACGATCTTTTGTATGGACGAAGATAACATAGTTTTTTTTTATGTATGGTTTCAAGTTAGATAATAATTTTTCAACCTTTGCTAAGTTTTTCCCATACAAAAAGTCGGTATTAAAAAAAAACGAACACGAGAAAGTCATTTCACGCCACTGAGAGGAACAAATAGGTTCCTTATTAGAATATTTTTTTAACTTCGCAGTTTTGCTTTTTTTCGTGTTTTTTTTTTAGTTTTATATGTTAGTACGCACTGCTTTATTTCAGTTGGTAAAATAATAATGTTTGTCATTTCTTGTTGATTTTTTTTCTGCAGCCCAGGGTAAGTGAAGGAAACATAATGAATTTGTTTATAATATTTAAAGTCACTCACAGGAACAGGGCAATAGAATTTTAATGAAAATCATCGTTCCATAACGATACAAAATAAAAACTCGCGCAAAACAATAACTTTATTACCACAACAAATAATAATAATAATTTTAAATTGTAACCATGAGAAGGCAGCCGTGAGCCTTTTATCAAATTTATTGTTTTACAACATAACAATATTATATTGCCGGCGGAAAACCGATTACATTTAAATGCACACCTACTTACCTGGTACCTAACTGCCAGATGTTAATGTATTAAATTTTCATATTGGCTAGACTAGCTGTTTAAATATGTGGTGAAATATTTATCCCGACCAATTGACAGCAGTAATCCTGTCCCATTTATAATTAACGGAAATTTTAATAAAGATATTAATTAGTCCAGTCAATTCCGCTGAATATTAACAAGTGTCGGTGATTTTTGTTAATCGGTGATAGTTCCTGGTCAGCCGATAGCCCCCGCCCTGCCCCTCCTCGCCGCCCCGTGCTACTCTCTACTCTTTTTGCCACCGGCAAATGTCAATTAAATTCACACATTTTGTTTCGGTAAAACGATTGGGTATTCACTTTATTTATTTGACGGTTATTGCAATTTAAATGGTGTGATCATTCAAACACTAATCGGATGCGCTCATTCGCACCTAATTTGAATACCGTTTACAGCGTCCCATATTATTTTGCGCCGAATATATTTATTTTAAATTGCTTGTTATTTTACCCACTACTCACGTTTGACACGTTTTCAATTGCTCTGCGCTTACCAGATCAACTTGGCTACTTCGAAATGAGTTGCTGAAAAACGATGTTAGCAAGTAATATCTTTACTTGAGAAAGTATCCGAAGAAAGCTCAGAAATTTAATAGTAAAAATTCTCGCCTTACTGAAATAAGCACAGTTAATATTATGTAGTTCCAATTGTTGCGTATTGAGAAGACGAACTTGATTCTTTAAGATGACCGGCGAGAATTTTAGTTATTTAATTTTGTATTTGTGTAAGTGTGCGGTTATATATACATACAGAGGGAGAACAAAATATAAAATAAAATTTAAAAAAAAAACAGTGAGAATACAATAGAAAAACGTTTAAAATTATAGCAAAAGGAACAGAGAGAAAGAAACCGATACTATGAATTGAAAGAGTCAAAACAAAATAAACCGGTCGGTCATAAAAAAATAATAATATCCGTGGTCTTCTGCAAAGTTACTTTTGAATTTCTTTAAATATGTCAAACCACAAATTGATCGCTTTCTATGAAAATATTAATCTGCATACTTCGACACAAAACCCATTGATAAATTTTGGATTGTTGTGCTTAGAAAATATTTAATTAACATCAAGTTTTTGGGTTAAAATATATTTTCATCGAGAAAGAAAGAACTAAAAAAAATAATTGAAATGAAAATAATGTCAGAAAAAACATATTTGTACGTTTTCCTCTATTTTATATACGCCTCCAACGGTTAATGTTATTTCTGGGACTGATATATATTATATATTGCTAGTACGCACTTTAAACATACAACTCTTGTTTGATAACTGTTCGGTTGTTGTGTGTTTAGAAGATTACTGCCTACACCATTGGTGTTATTAAATATCTTTATTTGAGAAACTAAAGAAGACCGCACATCGTTTGCTGTGAATATGGATTTTTTTATTATTTATGCAAAGCAAGTTAGCAGCTTCCTCTGTGTCATAAACATTGCAATAATAATTGTAAAATAAATATCTTGCAACAGTTTGCAATAACAATATGAATACGGTATCTTGAATAAGTATCATTGAGATAACATACAGATTGAACATCACCACGGTGTTGCAGAATTTAATTATTTTGAACTGGCTGCTTAATTAAGAGAAATAATGTCGATACACCAGTTCAAGACAGAAACAAGTCTGAAAATGCCTGACGTTATTTTAATCATTGAATTTTCCACACTTAGATCTAAATATTTCCATAAATAAATCACTATTATTCAATACTGTCGTTATTGAGATATGGAATAATATTTATATGTGGAATTATAACTTTTCACTACATAAAACAAGTTAGTTGTTTTTTCTTAAATTTGTATGCTAGCCATACGACAGTTATTTTTTTATCAACGGAACTAAAAATATCTATTGTTTTGTATCTTTGTTTTCCAATTTAATTAAAAACCTTAATTTCTCAATATTATTTATTTTGACTTGTTTTTTCTCGAAACATTGTATGAATATATAATTTAGTATTTTAAACAAATTAGTTTTTTTAAGGGAACGTCCGATTAACGAATTTTTATTTGGGTGCTATTCTGGACTGCATACTATAGTGTGAAGATTAAATTGGTGATAACCAACTTTCGAAAAGATAAAGCACGAAGGTTTACGTCTAAAAAAAAAAAAACAAAGTTTTCCAGATTGTAGTCTACTTTTTTGATGAAAATCTACCTAATGTTGAACGAAGCAAGTTGTTACATTAAAACATAAGTTAACTATTCACCCACAGCTGCATAATACCCTGAAATTTGATTTTTCCTGGAAGTGTCTACTTTGTTATTGTATTTACATTACAGTTTATGCGCATTTTCGAAGAATCGTAAAATAACTTCAAAGGGAATTGGTCCATTTTCGAAATGCCGGCCTCCGCTCCGTTGATGTTGTCACACTCGCCATGGTATTATTAAACTATGCCGAATTATTAGTTTCGACGCGCTCAACAAAGCAATTTAATGGAAATTCTACAAACCCTTTGTCACATTTTAATAATTTGATCAATAATTCAAATCGAATGCCTTGCTAAAAGGTCGCGTGCAATCGTTGACTCCCATGAAGTTGTAATAAACTTATGTAAGCCTGCCTTTAAACATACTGTTGATAGCTTCGTTGTAATTCGTCTCCGTCTTTCTCATACACCTACGACACATCGACAGAAAGAGAGGTTACAATGAACCTCACAGTGGCAGAACCATTTCAGTGGTGTGCTGTAACATTCACGAAAATGAAACCATGAAAATCTTAGCCCAAAATTATCTACAACGTGGATATTCACAAACATAATACAAGTACAAACAAAGAAATCAGACTTCCAAAAAAGTACAAACCATTACACAAAACAGCTCACTTTATAAAGGGATGAAATGTTATAATGCGCTGCCGGAAACCATTCTAATTATATCAATATTAATAAAATTTTAAAAGGCTGTAAGAAACATTTAACATACATAAGTAATATCAAGTGGTATATAAGTAATTATTATTAAGTCAAAAAAATATATTATTTTTTTATATTTACCCACTACAGTAGGCCTTGAGGGAAATAATTTACCTCAAGGCCTATGTCATGTCGTCTTTGGGGACGCTATGTGGAAAATCTTTTGGGGGAAAGGAAGGAGTGAACCTGGGTCTTGAAGAGGTCCATGTCGAAGGAGGGAGGAAACACAGAGGCCGGAAAATCGTTCTATAGCCAAGCTGTTGAACATAAAGAATCATATGAATTGTAATTAGATACTTCGTAAACTTTAATGGGCAAGTAACTAATATAAAATAAATAAAACTAAGAACTCTTCACAACTGTCTTATGTGTCGGTTAAAATTTCGACGATCAACGCAACATTAGCTGTCGTCCTCACAATGCGGAAAAACAGGCAGCTTTTTGCTGTTGAATATTGCACCGCGCGAAGAGGACCGAGGCACGGAATCACCCCTCAAATATTCAGTGATTATTTGTCGCCACATTTCCTGTTTTCACAACTGTTCGATTAACAATTACTGCTTTATCGGCAAATCGGCGCTCGCCGAATCCGCGGTCAAATTTGCGCCCAACCGAGGGACGGTATCGCTTTTTGGAATTATATTTCGATCAAATGCAAATATGGAGCCGCGCGTCACACACACTAAACACAGGATACTGACGCATATAAAGAACAATACACTCACACACGTACATTCAGAATACAGTACACAAACATGTATACGATATAGAACTTATAGGCGGGTTTCCACATAAACTTGTGATGAGTCGAATCCTACCCAGCTGCAACCTACCTTTTTGCACTGCGATTTTTGAATTTGGAATTTGACGTGACCGCTGACTGTAATTGAATATTGAGATAGGCCCACCTCTCTGATTCCGCCCCTCCCACCTGCTCCCCCCACTGCCTCGTGCCCGCCCATTGTTTTAGGCACTCTTCTACAACAATCAGTTTGATGAACGTTCACAATTATTATGTTTCATAATTATTAAACCGTCATGCGACAGCCCCCGTATTTGACTTTGAGTCGATAGGTTCGACTCCCTGCGCAGCCTTTATATATGGGGACAGGCATTTTTCATTTCTTATTTTTTGATGTAAAGACAGCTACATACAAGTATATTAGGTGATAGGAATACACTACCTTTCACTCTTTTGTAATATTGTGATTAAAACAAAAAAAAACTACCAACATGCTAACGAAATTTCTAAAATATCTAAAATAAAGCTTATTTTAACAGTCAAACTTGAAATGAATGTTAAAATAAATGCATAGATAAATATTAAGACTTGTTAACTCAAGCCATGGTCTTAAATTTTTTGGTAGCCGTCTTGATATTTGTCTTTCTTTACGACTCTACCAAAACTTTGACTAGACCACGGCTTGAATGTTCTCACTTATGTTTATTTTGTCTTATTTTTGTCATCGCTTAATTTATTATTATGTATGTGCTGTTCTTTCTCTGTTGCTCTTTTTTCCATTTCGTGTTTTATATGTCTTTTTTGGATTTTAGTCCGTTAATTTATAAATAAATAAAATCGAAGGAGCGAATACTTTCGTACTAATCGTAATCCATAAAATTCGGATAGCTTTTCTGCATGAAATTCTTACGCCAAAGCATTTATTATTATATATTCGTAAAAAGCATTAACTTTGTGGCTTGCCATATTTATAAATAGAACACATACACTTTGTTTTTAATCACTTTTTATTTAATATTTTGTCTACCGGTTTCGGAAGTACCTGTGTATAATATATATAATATACATTCTCCAGATACTTCAAAACATACATTTTTTGATCGTGTGCAGAATTTATCTCCACATATGTTTCTTCCAGAAGAGATGAAGTTATTATCTAAAGATTAATTTAATATTGTCCTGATGATGGAAGGGTACTTCCGAAACCAGTAGACAAAATATTAAATAAAAAGTGGTTAAAAACAAAGTGTATGTGTTCTATTTACATTTATTATTAGTCCACGATGTCATTTAAACATGTTGTTATGCAGCTTTAAAATATTCACATATTTTTTAGTAATCGGACATATTCATATTCTTTTTTCCATAATTTTCCATTTGAAAAATAGTATAGAAAGTCGGGCGAAGCCAGATTGCTACAATGTGGTTTATTGTATTCATAACTCATTATCACGAACCAATACATACTAGCTACTTTATTAAACGAATAAATAAAGAATAAAACATCGTAATACCTCCATAATTGTGTTAAAAACACCGCTTCAGACAAAATTCCAAGAATCAAATGTGGCTTTTTTTAACTTTTGTATTTCGTCATTGTATATGTTGCTACATGGCAATCCCTATACGATGATTGAACTAATTTTGGAACAAAAGAAATTAAGAAACAAATGAAATTTATCATATGATAAATGCGTCGGCTTCCCACTTTCCACTCAGGTGTCGTGGGTCCAATTCATCTGTTAGCTAAGGCCTCCACCATTGCTCGAGCAACATTTTCCGCTTTTAATGATGGTAGTTTTTCAAATATTGTCAGGTTAGAATGAAATTCCAAACTCTGTGAAATTACGTTGCGAATTCAACACCGTATTTTTTTTTAACACAAAGGTAATTTGTCAAAAAATGAAAAGCGGCATGTGCAACCGCTACTGGCATAACTACCCGCGGTAGTTAGCAGCTATCCGCGCATATTCCGTTCTAAGGTTCGACACTCCCCCTCTCCTCCAGCCCTCCCCCCGGCTTTGCGTTGTACTCGGTTCACGGATATTTGATCCCGGGCCTTTGCGCATCGCTTTAATTACTTTCATAGAGTGGCTTTTATGACAGTGTAAATTTTCATAACGAAGCTCTGGTCCTTGGTCAATCACTGCGCATTGCGAACCGATCAGGCGGACTCGATTGGAGCCGCGGAGGATTATAGGCCGCCGCTGAATCACGTAGGAAATCCACCGCGACGCGAACCCGCGCCTGCGATGAGCATAATCGGCCTCTCTATTTGGAAGCGTTGGTTTTTGGTATTCATCAGAATGGCTTAAGTATAAAGATAAAAAAAACAGGTTTCATATTTCGTTGCTGAAATAAAGTGTTTTTTTTTGCATTAAAATGTATACTTCCCATTTAAAAAATACAACCCACACACACTAAAAATAATTTCATTTTTTGCCGCCTAGTGGTCAATAAATTCTCAACAGTGGTCTTACTCGAGATGACAGAGATGAGGAGGTATTAGTTCCTCCATAACTCAAAAAAAAATAGAATTGATGAAAAGTAGTATGATGTTTTTAGTGGTTGCGTTATTGTTCAGCCTTTTAAAGCATCCTACTTTATTAAGTTAGTAGATATTAATTTATAATCAAAATGCCGATTTTCAGTTTATTTTACTTTTCGAAATTGACAATATCTAGTAGGAATAACCGAAAGGTTTTTATCGGCGATTTTTTATACACTTTACCGATAGAGAATCGTTGTCAAAAACATACACATTTATTTTAAACATCGATCTCACCTTGCTTAAACTCAAATTGGCGTCGGTGTTTGTTTAACAGAAAAATTACCGCAGCAGATTTTTTAATAGAATACAACATTGCCATCGTCACTTTCGACAACGTCCATACCCGAGTGAAATGCGAAACACCATTAGATTTTTGTTTTTGTTTTGGAAACGGATATTTTCACTGCGTCCATCACCCGTGCAAATACAGCCATCACTTTTTTGGTTTTTAATCGTTGAACCTTTCCGTTGCATCGTTGAACGTTATTTGAGGAATCTATTGATTAATATTACTGATACCCTCTCTTATCGGAGGTCGACTATCTTAATTTTCACCTTGCAGGCTGCAACCGATATAACTCTCGGAACTGCTCTCGTACCAGTAGTTTTCGAAGCTGCATTTATGTTTTTCACCAATCTTCCCCTGGAATATCAGTTTTATAGTTTTGCGTCAAATATCAAATGTGTTCTGATTTTTTTAAATATATATTTCCTTCAATTTCACAATGTTTGGCTATTAGATGAAGAACGTCCAAACCATTTTTTTTTATCTGTCCAGGGGATTTGAAAGACGCTTATATTTACCCACATACTTAATCTTGTGTTGATGCTTTGTTAAATGTCCATGGTTCAATGCTTTACAGGAGAAAATATTAAGCATTACAATTTTCATACAACAACGTACAAAAAAGACAGATTTTTTGTTTGTCTGTGATATACCCATTCATTTTTGGTAGTCGTATAATTAGAGGCAACCATTTTTCCTTAATAAAACACCTTTGTAAAAGCAAAATTTTGTCTTGCAGTAGAATCCTATTAATGAATACAAAACATTATTTAACTTTGTTACATTGTGATTATTAAAACACAAACATAACTTATAAAGTTTTACAGTACATCATATTTTATGTGTCAATGCAAGCAACTAAAACTTGCTTGTATGTTTTATGCTATTATTATTTGCATCGTACTTTCTTTGTAAACTTGTCGTTAGTTCAGTAAGGCCTATTGTTGTTAGAGTATAAGTGTGGCTAAGATTGTGGCTTCTTATTCGCACTTTTGCATAATATTTACCGTCTAAAGATAACAATAAGCGATTATGAACAGCGTATCTAGATAAACCTTCAGTGCACTGTTTAATTCTTCCTCGGCACACAATATT
The DNA here is from genome assembly GCA_022651775.1 of Drusus annulatus. Lineage (NCBI taxonomy): Eukaryota > Metazoa > Arthropoda > Insecta > Trichoptera > Limnephilidae > Drusus > Drusus annulatus. The sequence continues at coordinate 51,102 of JAGWCC010001411.1, forward strand.
TCTACAATCCACGGAGCCTTAGCAACGCGAAACAAAACATTTTATTCAGTTACGCAAAAAAAAGAATTATGAATAGTGATAGATTTTGCATACATACCGCAACAATTGCGAATTTATCACATCGCAACAAACCGTTATGCAAAACTCTCTTCAGTGTTTGCTTTTGCCAATTATCAGTAAAATCAATTTTAAAATACCTTAACTATAAAGTATACATATAATTATTTAAAGCAGCAAAAACTCTCAAACTGGCTAGCTCTGGCGACAGCGAAACAATTAACGGCGGTCAACGTCATTTCCGCCATTAGTATTACCGTTTTCAAATATCAGTAAACTGACTGAAAATATAATGAGATGCCATATTATTTTTTTCTTACGTACTTTCAAGTTAAGAAAAAATATTTTCACTCTAAATTTTAATTTAATTTATTATATTTTACTTACTTGTACATCAAAATTTACAAAGTATCAAATGAAATTTCATATTCTTTTTCACTTAATAATAATATTATAACTTATATACTACTTGATATTACTAATGTATTTTAAATGGTTCTTACAGGCTATTTAAATTAATTAATTGGTATAATTTTGATGGTTTCCGGCAGCGCACTACAACATTTTATCCCTTTATGAAGTAAGCTGTTTTGTGTATTGTTTTTCTTCTTTTTTGGATTGCGTGTCCTTGTATTATGTCTGCGAATATCCACATTGTAAATAATTTTAGCTCGTGCGAAACATGTAAGTGACTTATTACAATATATTGTCCGCCAAGTAAAACTAAAGCTGTAGGCTAAAAAAATAATAACTTTGACTTGAATAAGAGAAACTTTTTTTTTAAAATAATATTTATAGGTACTCGGGTAAAGCTGGATAGTAACCGCTAGCGTGATATACAATGTCTATAAAAAATAGTGTTATTCTTGATTTACTCTTTCAACGAATTGAATATATTTTTATTTATTTCTATTTATACATGCTTAATCGTCAAAATAATCATCGTTTAATGATCAGACACGTACGGGCTAACTGGAGTGAATAGAAATGTTTATATTTAGTTGACAGTTTCTTCAAATACAATTTCTGTGATCTTAAAAACGTATTTAATGCGACGAAATACCATCGACAAAGTTTTCAAAAGAAAATGGTACTAGAGTTATATTTAGACGAAACGTTTTATTTTCAGAGAACAGAGCACACACATTGAGTTTTGCGACCTTTTATAATTTATAAGGAAAGACAAACATTCTCGGGTTACGAATAACCAGATTTAAAAAATTCGCGCAATTAGAGTTGGCCCAAACTAGACACACTTAGGATTATGCGTATCGGTGCATATGTATACATTTCGTACAGTAATATCATTGATAAACGTCACTGAGAAACAGCATTTTGTCTTGCTTACGCTTCTTTTTTTTTTTAGCGAAAAGGGGGAAAACAAATACATAAGTCGTTCGAGTTTGAATCTTCAAAAAACTTTGCAGTATGATGATTTTTGTTTATTTCACCAGAATTTTCTTTTCTGAAGTAAAATAACAAGTTGCATGCTTCATCATGCTTCATGCAAGCAATTCATCTGTATAGTGACTGTGTTTTTATGACCTATGACTGCGATACCTAACATATACTACACTCATTAAAAGCGGAAAATGTTGTTTGTGCACTTTATTTATTTATTTTAACAGTACATTAGTTTCACTTAATAACATATAGAAAGAAATAATGTGAACATAAATAATACACACCTAACATAAGCACAATAAAAATATTACATAAAACAATAGATACTAAGAAATTCTAATTCGTCGTTTTTTTTATTTTTAAACATAAAAAAACTGTCCCAATTTTTTTAAAAGTATATAAATGATTGATGGACTAATAAATTTACTGGAATATCCATTTTAAAGTATTAAATGTACACGTGAATGTGGTTATGTGGGTTCCAGGCGTGAAAAATGTACTCTAGTTGGCTTACAAAAGCGTTTTTTTTCTGATTTTATGGATTCTTTCGTGATCCTCTGCTAACTAGCTGGGGCTTATTCAAATACCCCTCATAATGTCTATCTAGCTAGTACTGCTTCTCAATAGGCCTTATTACTATCACCATCATGTTAGTATTATTTAATTGACTGAATTTAAGTTTACATTAGTGAGTTCTTAGGGAAAAGGTCTTAACTAGATAAAAAAAACCCTAAGCAAGAAAAATATGAAAATTTATAACACTTGACACTATCCTTTTGTTTTTATAACCTTTTTATAAATTCCAATATTTCTAAACCCTTGTTAAAGATATCCATTATAAGGTTTTCGTAGCACCAAATTAACAATTTATGGATGTTGTTTTGAAGAATATTAAAAAAATATTAAAACAGTGAATAATTCTAAAAAATATAAGATCACCCAGAATAAGTAGGCATCGTGATATATCTGTGCTATGTCATTTATGAAGATTGGACTAAGGTGTGAGCCCTGGGGCACGCCACAGTAACCGCATATTCCAAGTTTTTCTAATTTCCAAATCATTATATTTTGGGAGACCATATCAAAAGCTTTTCTTCAATCTTTATAAACAGAGTCAACTTATATTTAATGATGCAGGACTTGGCTATCAAAGGATTTAACCCGCGAAATCTGGGTGAAAACCCGACGGATCCGTTCACTCGGCTACTAACCGGTCAAATATATTGTGTAAATCAGTATTTAGCAAATAATCGTAAAGGTATCTGTTTAATTGCAGCCCCAATGAAACAATCTATCAAACGACATGCGTTTGTAGGCTGTGGCGGCGCTCGCCTATCGCGTAATGTATTCCGCGAGGCTTTATTACATATTGATGATCTCGCTAAAGGTAAAGCATTAGTTATGCATTATCACAAACTAAAGCGTTAAATATCACAGGATTTGGGAATTGGATCTGGCGTGTGCAAATTACAATCAACACATTTTTAATCTGTTTTTTTCGACACAATTTCTTTCTGGATCACGCATGCCTTCATTTTAATTACTTTAACGACTTTTCCGATAGTTTTTCAATTATTATTGTAATCGCGCACTTATAAACTTATATTGTAGAAATTAATTTGTCACAGTTTTAATGAAAAGTCGAGACTTTATTTTATTCGTAGCTAGTAAAAATAATCAACATTCAGCCATTAATTCATTCGTAACGAACAAATGCTTTTGTTCAATCGTATTTAAATTTCGTTATAAACATCTTAAAACAATAACAATTAAACTATAAAATGTGTTTTAAAGTAATTTCGATTGAAATGAAAACTAGCTCAAATAAAATGCGGGCACCAAACCAATGATTTTCTTATCAAATACATAAATAAGCACGTCGATATTTCGAAATATAACTTTATTACCGTTCTCGTTGTAATCAACTTATCGCTTCATGAATTTAACATAATTAAAATTTATTGGAACAAAGGCTCATATTTATGCATATTCAGTTAATGTTATTTTTAATCGCTATATTCCTCTGGACGGATTTATTTTAATCGAGCGTTTTCAGTTTTATTCTTATTGAAGTTTATCGCTTGTGTTGTGGCTAGGTGGCGCAATGCTCTACAAACTTGACATTGATATTGAAGGTGTCGGGTTCATCACTGCCCCCGAATATATATTTATGACACGGAAGTCTTCTTGTTGTTTTATTTATTTTTATTATTTTTGTATATAAAATATATACTTGTATGGTACCTGTATACATTACAATATCATGAATAATAGGACATTTTATTGGTTTTGATTTAATTAATTGAGAAACAGCACAAAAAGGATAATATAAAATAAATTAAAAGTGCTGCACCGTGTCTTATTGTTGAATACTGTCTTATATCGAAAATGGAAAACAATAAAGCCTTTATTTAAATCAATTAAACAAATATTACAATTGTTTTGCGTGTCTAAATGGAATACCTAGATTTAAATAGAATATAAAAAAATCTTTAAATCCAAATTAACACTTGTACTGTCTGTAGTCAGCTAGTACACACACATGTTTTTGTTTTAGCTCATTTCACAGCTAAAACAAAAACAAAAACTTGTCCAAAATTGCGTCCATGTCCAAATTGAATACTAGGGTCAAAATGAAACACGTAAAATCCAAATTAGCACGTATAAAAAAATACATTGAAGTCAAATAATAGAGTAATACTAATTAGTCAGGTCATTAGCCATCTAGTGATTGAATTTTTTTTTTGTAACTATTTCGTCATAATTGAATGCTAAGGATAAAATGGAATACACCACTCATCAATACTAAAGCCTAAATGAAAGAAATTGAAACAAAATAAATTATTAGAGCATAAAGTCCTAAGTCAGCTCATCAACCATCCAGTGATTGAGTTTTTTTTTTGTAATTATTACGTCAAAACGGAATGCTAAGGATAAAACGGAATACATCACTCATCAATACTAAAGCCTAAATGAAATACATTGAAGCAAAATGAATTATTAAAGTATAAAGTCCTTAGTCAGCTCATCAACCATCTAGTGATTGATTTCACCGCTAAAACAGTGAACTATTTCGGAAATATAAAATTAAATCAGTGCACAACGCGGCCGTATTTCAGTATCGGTGTCGCGAGTAATCTCGTCGCATGTCAACTGGCCGTCGCTCGCCCCATGGCGCCGCGGATAATTGTTTTAAAATTGGAGTCATTTAATAAAGTTGTATCACTCGTCATCCGCTAAATGACTGCATCATTCACATTTATTGGCACACGGTTTAGGGTGTGATGTTGAGTGTGACTTTTTCCCGGCGTGTATACACGTGGTCGGCGGTGCATTTACACGCTTTAGCCACCTGCGTGCGTGTGGGCTGTACGCTGTATGGACAATGTGGACATACCCAATACATTCGACACTGCACAGTGCGACAACTAAATAATATATTTGACTTTTTTATTTTTAAATTTTAGATACAAGAAAATTACACTTTTCACTTAGTTAACTGTCTAAAAAATACTTTGATTAGAATTTTTTTATTATTTTAAAGAAAGAAAAAATAACTTTGTATAAAACCACGAATATGAGTTTAATTTTTATGACCGACCGGTTTCGATTAGCTTAAGCATCATCAGGGTACAACATTACAACTAATGTAACAAACTAATTTAGTTTTAATTTTGTTCTCTGATAATTTTGTACCCTTAGACATTCAAATAATATTCGTGGTCTTATAAAAAGTTATTTATTCGTTTCTTTAAATATTTCAAACCACAAAGTGATTGCTTTCTGCGAAAATATGTAAGTATTTTTTTGACGTGATTTCAGAATGAATATTTTTTTAGCATTGTTAAAGGGTTGTGTTGATTTTTAAATAATCAGTTGACATCATCATTATTCTTTTTTTTTTATTTTTTATAATAATTCCACACATGAGGCCTTGAGGAAAACAATTTTCCTCAGGGCCTATGTCATCTTTGGGGATGCTGTGTGGAGGGTTTTTTTGAGGAAAGGAAGGAGTGAACTTGGGTCTTGAAGAGGCCCATGTTGAAGGAAGGAGGAAACACAGAGGCCGGCAAATCGTTCCATAGCCGAGCTGTTGAACATAAGAACGAGTCGTAAAAGCGACCCGTTCTCATGTATTGAATGTCAACCGTGTACAAATGTTGGGCGCGCGTTTGGCGAGTTTCCCGACTATGCACCGGTGCTGAAGGGATCAATGACGCAAGTTCCTCGGAGCATCTTCCATTAAAATACCTGTAGAACAAGGACAGCATTCCCACCTGACGTCTGTGCTCCAAAGTTTGCAATCCGTTTGTTAAGATAGGAGAATCTATCAAACGGGCCGCCTGTTTCTGCACAGAGTCAAGGGTTTTTTTTTTCAGGTATTTAGGGGCTCCAGACTAGAAGTGGCTGCCAAATTCAACAGTGGGGCGTACTTGCGATTTGTACAAGGTGAGCAGTTGTGTACTATTGAAGTATCTGTGGGCCCTGTACAACACGCCCAACTTCCGAGAGGCTAACTTTACTCTGGCTTCGATGGAGCCCCGGTGCCTTAACTGGTCACTTAAGGTTACACCAAGCATCTCAATGGAAGGTTTGTTGGGAAGATTACTTCCGTTGAAGGAGACTAAATTACTAAATTTTAGGTCATATTTACGTAGGTAAATATTTTTTTAGTTTTCTTAAACCGCTTTTAAGGAGAATTCCTTAACATAAAAAGGTAGCCGGTAGGCAGTATTTAATATAGTCCTTATTAAATACAGCTTATCTGAATCCAGGTTATCTTATCGTATTTCCCTTCGAAATATCTTATTTACCATAAAGCAGAAAACAGTTTTTCTAAAACAGCAAAAACTATCACACCATGACCTCTTTGCGTTTTTTAAATTTCAAACTCAACGCATCGAATTTCAGCTTGCCACATTGACCCCACAATATATATTTTTTACAACAATACTGTGAAAGTGGTTATACAAATAAACAAAACATTATGTCGACATGTACTATGAATGGATGTATAAATATCCTAGCCCTAGACACGCCCGAGTCAGGAAAAAATCAGCAATCCTGACTACACAAGTCGGCCCCTCTGGTATATTATTGCTCTAAGGCAATACCTTATAAGCAATAATATACAAGGAGAGATACTTTTTCGAAACAGCGTAGTCAAGATTGCTGATTTTTTTTTGATTCGGGTGTGACTAGGGTTTTCATGGACACACCTTTTTACATCCCCTTAAAGCACATGTCAACATAATGATTTTTTTTAAATTGTATAACCACTTTTTCACGGTATTGTTATCAGCAAAAATATAGAATATCACATCAAAAAACATTGAGTTATGTCCTGTTCTGTCGCATAATAAAACGTAGTGGACGAAGTCGCCGGTGACGCGGGAGACAGAAAACATGCTTACATACCGGAGAGTGACGCTATATTATGTGACAACTTGTCTTTTCTCTTTCTCTCTCACGGTTTACGGCGTAAAACCCGGAGAAAGTGGTTTATCGTAAATTTGTATAGGGTGGGTAAGAATATGTATCTCTCTCTCTCTTCATATGTATTCTTGCTCTGAGGGTATAGCCCTCATACACATATCTAGAAAAAAGTACATTTCTTACAAAATAATGATTACAGCATTAAATATGTGTTATATTTAAAATATAATGGTTAAAAAATTGGTGGAGTATCGGCGGCGTGTGTTTGTCGGTGGCAGCGTGCGGCGGCCGCAGCGAGTGGAGCTGTTGATCGCCGGTCGCTGGTGGGCGTTGAGTGGAAACACGGGCGCTAAACGCTGCTTTCATCTCGCATAATGCTATTAAAAACGTGTGATGTATCACTTTTTGTATGCTGATTTAAATAATGCAGTTTATTGTTATTTCAAACGCGAGCATTTTAAACAAATGCCGTTCACTTTTTAACAATATATTTTTGATGAAATGAAACAATAAATTGTACCACGGATTCTATTTTATTTTTTATGACCGACCGGTTTCCCTTAGCCTATCTATTTTATTTTACTAAGCATCGTCGGGGTACAAAATTAAACTAAACAAAAAATACATAGTGTGCGGTTATATATACTCGTACATACAGAGGGAGAACACAATATAAAATAAAATAAGAGAACAGTGAGTAAACAATAGAAATTCATTTAATTAAATAATTCAAACCACAAAGTGATTGCTTTCAACGAAAATGTAAAAAATAATATTTTATGATTTTTCAAAATTATATGTTTGTATTCATATGCGGCTTTGTCCGAAATCTTCAAACCATGTTTTTTATTTGGTAATTGGACTTGAAAAATATGTAATTATGTTTTATTTTAATATCTCTAGCTCACGATTAAATTTGTAGTGACTTATAAATTCCCGATAGAAACACCTGTAAAAATGTAATGGTGGAAGATTTTACCGTTGGCGAGTGTTTTATGGTTAATACAATAATATTTTTGTTTTATAGTGTACCTTTCAGTAAGAAAAACTACACTAGGTGTGTGGGAGTGATTCGTCAGTGGTAGAGGTTCCAAATGTTCTAGAAATTACAATGCATTGCAGAATGGGTAGCGCCAGGTTAATATCGCTACGACACACAGTTTTTATAACAGTTTAAATGCAGGATTGTTAATAATATGTTTTTTTGAAAAATGTGGAAATATGGTGACTAGTTAGGTACCTAGACAAATATACTTAATTTAAGATTCTAGTTAATACTTCGTAATTTTTAGTCATCTACATCTACCCTGATGATGGACACTGAAAAGCCGTCTGAAACGTTGGCTCATGAGGAGGGAAGAAGCGCAACACAACTTACTACCCCAAAAGTTAAAAACATAGTATTTTCAAATAGTAATATACCGTCGCAATAGGGCTGAAACGCCATTTCGGGGAGTTTACACCAGAGCACTATAAAGTTGCTTTTTTACAATAAAATTCATAAGTCTTCTGTACCTGGTTGGATTAAAAAAAAAGTTTACTCGGGTTACTCAATGCTCTAACTGGGTTACCTGCAGTAACAAATAACTAAAAAAAATCTCAAACTTGTGTCGCTTGAGTCAAGCCTTTTCTCAAATGGTAAAAATATTTTAAATGGCTGAAGGGCCACAAAAGTCTTCAGAATTCAACGATAGTCAAAGCATTCGTTTCAGAAAAGAAAACTGATCAAAACTGCATATTCAACTCATTTTCGACCAGAGTGTCGCTTAAGCCCTTTTGCCTTTTCAGCAAAGGTAAAATCAAGATGAGGTTACTACTTGTTCCGATATTCACCCTTGCCGTGACGTCGGTAAACAAACTGATCGACTTGTAAAAAAAATGAGTGGTTAAAACAAATTAATTGTATTATTATTTGAAGAGAAAAGCGTATTGTACTTATGTAGGTTGCATTTTATCAGTCACACGTCTTTGGATGCTGCACATACCGCCCGGCAGAGTCCGTCACTGGGGAGGGGCGGTTTGCGAGAAAAAAATGTAACAAGCCCTTGGATGTGTTGTGTAGGTAGGCAGCCTGGATGGATTAATCTATAATTCACACGCGTAAGGCGCAAGGACGAAACCTGCTGCGCAAAATTTGAATAATTGAATACATGAATCCCTGATGGCTCGCCCCCTCTCAATTATTCCTGACGGTGCCCCCTCCCCCCGCCCCTAACGAAGGCCTAGCATTCGATAAGTATTTCCACTGTGGCAACGTGTCTTACCCACAAACTTCCTTTATCCACTCGAAGACCGAGTTCAAAGTCCGTTGTCATCTACATTCCTATTTGCAATCACTAATTCGAAACGCCGACAAGATTGACGGATTTAATTGAGATCCATCTTAGACTGACTTATGTTTGCAATGTCACTGCGTTCGTCAAGTATTCCCACTGTGGCAACATATCTCTCCTTGATACTGCCTTAGCCCGCTCTACATCAATTCCGTGTTATATATACATGTATATGATTTTAATTTCTATACGCAATCACTGATTTCAGAATGCCAGCAAAATGAACGAATCTTAACGAAAACCGTCTTAGGGTGATTAATTTTAACAAAGCTGAGTTAAAATTATTTTTTGGAGTTATACCCGTAAATAGAAGGTAATATCTTACAGTTTATTTAATCACTTTATGTAATCTCTATATCTTACCTTTCCACCTGCATAACTAAGTTACAAGAAGGCTATAATAACATACCTCTTTCTAAAATACTAGTGTTAATTTTCTTGGGCGTAATCAAATCGTCGCATCAAATGTTTTTGGGCGCATTGTTATTTTTTATGTCATTGTTATTTTTTATGTCACTGTTATTTTATTTTATACCTATGTTATGTAAAAGCCCATGAGGGCGTATATAAATAAATAAATAACTCTGCGAAAGACTGGTAACATCTTTGGCCTGGTACAAAGTTTAGTGGTAAGTTGGTGGTACAAATCAGACGAGGCGAAAAATATGTTTTTACTCTTTCCCACAAATTCCACATCATTTAAAAAAATGTTTTTTTTTTACTTCGTTCCAAAAAATTTAAATTTATTATTTATTGGGAATATTTAATACTTGGCTAATTTATATTATAATAACGTGACCGGTTTGTAGCCGAGTTGTTTTCAATTCCTCTGCTAGCTTAGTCTTCCACCATTGCACAAGCAACATTTATCGCTTTTTTATGACAGTAGTAGGAGTTTTTTCTTATATTATCAGGTTATTCGTAACACAGGAATCTACTATTATTTAAACTAAAATTATGTTCATTTGCGAAAAATATTGTGCTAATATTCATTAAATATTATATAAGATTCAAACGGCGCTTTTAAAGCGTGAAAATGAGAACTCCGTTCGTTTAAACCCATCTGAAAAAGAAACGCTAATTTATTTAATAACTTATGTAACAGCGTAATGTGATATATTACAATGCGCGATATTTTATAGTAATTTCGCTCGGTTAAAATGCGCTCAGGCGGGCGCGGAATAAATCTACGGCCGCGGCGGTAAGGAGTATGAAAATAAATTGCTTCATTTATACGCGCGGAATATAGAAATATGTATTTTCTCTTCACCTTCGGTAAAATACATTAAACATGAAAAATACACCCCGGTATGTTTTGGGCGAGTGTAGATTCCCCCCAGCCCGATCCTACGCAGCCCGCGACGCCGGGCGACCGAGGCGGTGAGAAAACCGCCCCTTCGCGCCAGCAGCTGGAAACGTAATAATCTTACATTCTCGCCGACACGATCGTTTCCTTTATTTTATTTGTACAGCGGGAGATTAAATACGAAACAGCATGATTTTTTAGAATTTCGTTCTTTCCTGCGTGTTAAACACAGAAATTAGTATTTTTGTGATGGAGCATTATTGGTTTAAACCACTGGAAAGGTAAACCGAATGCTCTGGGCGTGTCCGTGTTCGAACTGAGCTCACTTTTTCCCTCAGAGGAATGATATACAAGAGAGAGCGCTGTACAGAGAGCTGTAGTCAGTTTTTACCGGGTTTGCCGGACTCGGCTAGACCGGGGCGTGCCTAGGACTAGGGCTGGGGTCCTTATACATCCATTCGTAGTACATGTCGACATAATGTTTTTGTTTATTCGTATAACCACTTTTTCGCAGTATTGTTAAAAAAAACACGTAACCTAATAAACCAGTGAGTTATGTCAATTTATTTCGCTTATCATAACGTGTGGGCGGAATCAACGGAAATACAGGACACGAAGAACATTCTTACAATACTTTAAAGCGATATGATAATTCTGGAAAACTTGTTGTCTCTTTCTTTCTCATGGTGTACGACGTAAAAACCCGAATAAAGTAATTTATCACAAATCTGTATAGGTTTTGTAAAAAGAATTAGCTCTCTCTCCATATATTGTTATTTCAAGGTTTTTCCTTACTTTTCATGACAATTGGCAAACATTTCACAATGTTAAACTTTTTTTTTCTTTTTTTTTGGGAGATAACACAGATACAGAAAGTAATTCATAAAAAAATATACATAAATATATTCACTGGAGAATTCGCCTGTGTCTCAACTATTTTTCACGCATTAACATATAAATAAATAATCGGTAGCTGAGTGGACAAACGCGTCAGATTCCAATCCGGGCGTCGTGGGTTCAATTAATCTGCTGACTCAGTCCTCCATCATTGCACAAGGAACAACTTCCGCTTATTATGATGGTAGTAGGAGTTTTTCAAATATTGTCAGGTTATTCGTAAACCGTAAATGTTGGTCTTTCATTTTTAGAAAAAAAAATAGAAAGATATTTTGTATACAAATATAAAAGGAAGAAATATAAGATTTAAGAATTTTTTTTTTTAAAGTTCATTTTCTAAACAGAGTAGCAGCAGATAAATACCCATTAAAAATATTTTTGAAGAATTTAAAGGGAAGAAAAAATAAATATTTAAATTAAAATAGTGTTACACAGAGAAATGATAAAAATTACACAAAATATATACACCGAGTTGTTTCTTTTACATGAAAACATATTTTAACTTTCTACTAAATGTACCGCACGTATCAAAGAATATGTCGGGATCTATAAACGTTTGATTTTGATGAAATAAATCGCACATTCTTCTTGTTGTATCCTTGAGCAGATATTCAACGACGACCTCGTAGCTGAGCGGTTAAGATCCTCAGCCACGCATCCGAAGGTAGCGGGTTCGAATCCCGGCGCGCGCAAGTAATAAACAAAAAAACCAATATGTATTTTTTATGCTCAATTGACAGAGGAGTTACTCCCGGATAGAGTAGAGCTTCCAAGTTCGAGTCTCGGCCGCGACTGTTATTCTTTTATTTTCTGGATTTTTCTGTTTCATATTTACGTTTAAGATTATTGATATGAATAAAAGCTTTAAAGTTAATTCGTATTTTTTCAAATATGATTACGTAATATTTAATAAATATTATGTTAAGGACATTTCAGTGTGGTAGATACTCTCAGTATCGCCGTGGTAAAAGACCAGCATTCAGAATAAAATCTTTACTTAAAATTGAAAATCCGTATTTGATAACCAGATCTGAATAGCAGGTTCATCCCTACCTAGCTCTTTATCATCTTCCCATGTCTCAGCACGTCCTCCGTTGGAGATGCAATAGTTCATTGGCTTAGGACACGGAGCGATTACACTTCTAGGGATTATCTGTTCTGTGGTGAAAACACTATGTTAGTACATCATTTTATTTATATCAATGCGCTAAATGATTTCGGCACAACCGTGCTTATTTCGCTTCTTTTTGCTAAGCATTTCAACCTGTCCTTACATGTGAACGACAAACTGACGGCCTCGTAGTCGACAACATTCGTAGCGCAATAGTCTACGTATATGCCTTTGAGTTAATCTGATGCCCCCTAAAATGGCTCCAACTCGCCCCTTTCTAACTCCACAATTTAAAGAAAACTATTTATATTGCAATTAGTCTGTTTTTGTTTGCTCCATATCAGATATTGAACGTCTGAAACCAGAGTGAAAGTTCTTAGGGTTGGTTCACAGAACTAGCTACATCTTAAATAACGTTTCCCTGTTTTTAATATTTTTATGAATGAGTGTTCTAACAAGGGTGACATCTGACTCTCTCATTCGCAGCTACAGTATTGGTCACGTCACCCTTGGTGCGACGTCACTGGCCCTGACAGATTCCGCTAATAACGGCTGCGTCGTTGTTTGAAAAAAAAAACTATTTTATTTTTGTGTACCATATTATTAGTTAATATTAAAAAGATCAAAACACATGTTATATAACTAAATATCACTCAGTTATGTTATACTTGTATGATAAATTTAAATAATGTAATTAAATAAATAAAGTTATAATAAATAAACTTTAAAGTAGTAATACATAAACTTTATTCGCCTGAAATCACGATGGTTTTGCATTAAATAAATCATTTATAATTTTTAAAAGTCCTTTTTTTGATAAAGGTATTTAATTAAAATATAGCTTAAGTTTCAGATAAAAGGAAGTGGACAAAATATAATGTAGCTACTTTTGTATTTTATAACCTCACAACCCCATTCTAATTTTTAAACACGATTTAAAAAAAAAAAAAACAAAATGTTGCAAACCATTTTAATGTTGTGTTTTGAGAAAACTTTAAAAGAATTGACGCTTCACTTTGATGTCAAGTATCTTTTTTAAATCTTGATTTTAATATGACATTACAACTGTGCGAAAGAAAGAACGAAAAGACTTAAAAACAACAAGTTTTGAGATAAGTATATATAAATTATAAAGGGAATGTGACATATGACATAATTAAATTTAAAAAAAAACCTAAATTTTATTTCTGCTCTCCTGTAAATCTGCGTTTATTGACTCAATCCATTATTTCTTGCGCACACAGAATTTACTGTAATAATTTTTGTCAAATTAATTTAATATTGTAACGGAGTTTTTTCGTATGTTTTCAGTAAAAAAAAAAAATACTGACCTTTAGTAATGTTGGTTATTAAAATAATTAATATGAATTAAGGTGGAATTACTAGTAAGTTGGCTTTTTAAATGAGACGTGTTCGACAGGAATGACGTTGAAACATAATTGTATGACTCGATCACCCGCACCTCACCCGCACCTCACCCGCACCTCACCCGCACTTCACCCGCACGCTTGCGAGGGGAGGGTGTATTTTTAAAACGATAATAACTCATTTTTAATTCTGTTGTAGAAAGTTTGAAACAATGCCAAAGTTTTATTTTAAAGCAGACCTTTTGTTAATGAGCTGCAGCCACTAGAATTAAAAGTTTTAATTATTGCGCTCTCTTATAGTTTGTTCTTGTTCATGGGAAAAATGCGATTCGCTCCGAAATACGCCGGCAGTGCCCATTTCCACGCTCCCAAGTTTGTTAATCGAACTATAACTTATTATATTACGAAACTCGTCAAAATAAGTTTTAAGCGAACATTTCAAAATATTGGTACTTTTGTTTTAAAAGCCTGCCGAATTTGGTTTCACTTCGTCATACAATTCCAAATATATGAACAAACCAAGTGCTATTATTTTCCAATACCAAAAACATTTTTAAAAAATTAATCCGGTTTTTTACGTAATTTTTTTTTTTTTTGCTGTCTAGAATCAAAATTGACATGCTTGCTTTGCGACAGTGTTGTCATTTGTCTGTGTTATTTTTGTGTATCATTATATTATCAGCAATATTCATCTTAAAAAGATGTCTCGTATCAAAAATCTAGGTATCCTATTCGATGGAAATCATCTGCCCCACACATCAACGAAGTAACACATAAAGTTATGATTTGTCATTTGTCTGGGATTCATTTTAAGAACAAAAAAAGATTTTTCACCGCTCTATTTCCTTAAAATTCTCTTTAATGCGTTGATAAGAAGTAACTTAGAATACAACTCAAAAATTTGGTCCCCATTTCAACGCAATTTTTTATGATTCTTCATTTTCAAACTAGCCCTACCCATTGAATTCATCTTCCAGTTCAAACATTACATGGGCTCAACACTAATTTAGTCCATTAGATATATTTTTTTATGTTAATAAAACACATGTTAGAATTTTTTTACATTTTTTGTCAGTAGTAAATACATTAATTATAATTATTACTTTAGTGGTTCTATTGATATTTACTTGGTGAGTGATTGCTTTTCATATTTCTTGAACATTTAGTCTTTTTTCTACATAACGTATTTTTTATGCACAAATATAATCTTTTTTAAATGAATGTATTAATTCATTTTATGTTATCTGATAATATGTCCACGACTCCAAGTGGGATGTTCACGAAAAAGATTACAAAAATACTATTTTCCATCCACACGCTAACATTTCACTTCATTTAATTTTTTTAGTAATACTGATACAAATCACAATCTTCATGCACATAATTTATGTAAATCAAAACAGTATTCATATTTTCTCTGTTAACTCGTCCTGTAATCATTTTCAGGCACAATTTACTTTTATAATATTGTCAAATAAGCCGTGCAATGTTCCTACAGTATACCAACTTATTGCAATCAGTTTTAGACAATCGTCTCGTTTCCGTCAGACGTGACAAAATGTATTATTTTCGTGATAAATCATGTGATATTTTCAATATGTCCGTGAATATTTTCCCCGTAAAGTTGTCTTCTAATTTCTAGTCAAACACAGTTTACGCTTACAATATAGTTCAATAAGCCGCACCTAATTGAATGGATACATATAAGTACCGCAGTCATCGAGAGACCATCTCGCTTCCGTCAGATATGGCGCAAGTGTCGCGCTGTCGGGGCATTATTGTCATTTTCCGCCTCCGTCGCAGGAGAAAGTTAGCGCGCTTTACGGTCCCGGTAGGCACTAAGACCTATCCTCCGCCGTGGCCGTGTCCGCCGCACCTGATCGCTTCAGTCGTCTGAAAAACATTTATTCTCCGGTTAACTGCTTCTCTGTCTTCTTATTTTTCAGCCGATTTCCTCCGCCTGCTGCAAATGGGCTTCCCCCGCCGGCGCGGTGGCACTTACGGCCCCGTTACGTTTCCGCCACCCTTTTTGCGCGGAGCTACGCTTTGATTGACAGTCTATGTTATCGATTTTTTAATCAAGTCCCGATTCTCACTGGATCGGTACTAAATATCGAGGCACACGTGCAAATGAAATCGATTCCATATAACTTTGTTCTACATAAAATTGAATCTTGTTCATAGGGATGCCTATTTATTCCAAATGAAATATAAGTTGATACAAATTCATGCAGGGTAGAAGAAATTTAAAAAAAAACATAAATAAACACATTACATTCAATAGAAACATTCATTAACCACAAAAATAAAGAACAAAAATGTACTATACCGACTGTGTTTAGGTGAAAGGCGTTATTACACATTGTTTTCAATGAAATTTAAACTTTAGTGACAACATAACGGTCATGCTGTTATGACACCTGATCTAAAATTGATAAAACGCTAAAACGGGCCGAGAATCGGTGGTAAACGGGGCCATTATTTGAAATGGTAACGGTAAAAAAATCGCAATGGCGTTAATTATCGATTTGTGACAGTGTAAATATGACAGAAGTTCAAATCACTAGGCCTAAGTATGCTTGCGAAAAAATGGGTAAACGCACATAACCTGCACACTACTAACTGTATTATTGTTATGTTTGGTAAGTATTCGTTTATTACACAAGTTGTTCATTTTATAATTTCTATTACTTACGAGAATAGGCAATTAATAGTCAGCATCACAATACTGTGCATAAATAATTTCATGAGAATGTTTTACAATGTTTGAACTTAATTTTCCATAACATCCAAGAATACAATATTACGATAACTATATAATAATAATCATATGTCACGTGTCTATCTGATGGGACCTGCCAGTGAATACCGAACTAGAGTCTCAACTGCGTCCAACTTTCTAGAGCCAGTGGGACTATGGCATCCCCAATTAAGTTTCAGCTCAGCAATGAAGTTTCTACGAACACCACTTGCGGGGTTCGAGGCCAGCCCCCCAGTGGAGTGTGCGTCTCCGCCCTCACCTGGCTGTCCTCCGGCGGCTCCTTCATCGGCCTCTGCAGCCTCAAGGATCTCCTGGTCTGCGTGTCCTCGTCGCCTCCCCGGCTCCAAGCCCAGGGCGACAGGGGCAATGGGTATGAGGAAGAAGAGCGTGGGACAGGGTTTGAAGCAGTCGAGAAGAAAAATGGCGGATTGGTGAACTCCGCACCAGCGCAGCATACTCTGACTCTGGAGGACTCCGATGACAGTTTTTCAGCAACAAACATGCCCGGGCAGCTGCGCAAGTTTTTCCGCAAGAAGAAGAGAAGGACCACCACGACCAGCGCCGTAGCGCCGACGACCACGATTACGACGACGCCCGTGCCGCCCAAGCCGACGCCGCCCACCACCAAGCCGCCTTCCGACACCGGCGACGAATTCGGCTACCTTTGGTCACCGCTGGACCCGGCTCCTGACTCTGACTACTGACCATTAAACTAAGAATTAATATTAAGTAGAAATTAAGATTTGTACAGCGCCCTTGAGGTGATTTTCCACAAAAACGGCGCTATAAAAATCATCCAAAAAATAAATAAATAAATAAATAACGTTCAAGCGTAGATACCTTGCTACGACCCAATAAATTCCTCGAATTTTATAATTCTCAAGTGGACCGAAACTAAAGCACATTTATCGCACTAGCAGACTCGCTCATATGGGAATAGCTTCCGATGTTAGTTAGAACATATTTTTCCATAACTCACTATCGGCGCCACATCGAGCAAACAACGGAGCTCCCTTTTCTGCTAAAAAATTGTGATATACCTCGCCAACTAATGTCCCTCATAGCTCGCTACGACGCGATAAACACGACGAATTTTAAAATTCCCAAGTGGACCTTAAGAAATTAAAGGGGATTTATATATTTAAAAGTGTTGGTCGAAGATCCCCCCGCCATGAATAAGTAAGCGACCCCTCTCGCTGACACGGGGCGCGACATGTAAATTTTCTCGCGTCTATTTTGGTTCCGGTCCTTTCTTCGGAATACCTCCGCGGGCGCCGAAGCCCTTGTAAGTGGTGTCGGACGGAAGCGCTGCCCTATCGCCGATCGGGGGAATCGGGCACGTAGTAATACCCGCAACTTATAAGTTATACCGGCCCTGGTGGGATGAGGCGGTCGCCAACCGTTGGCTCGCGACAAAACAGTCATTTTTAATAATACCAAATTTTAAACTTTATTCCACTATATTTTATTTAAGAACCGACCGGTTTCAGCTTATGACGGGCATCTTCAGACTGGTACATTTTTAAGTAAGTCCAAAGCATATATACTTTTAGGTCCGACATGGACACTCATTGAGTCTATCTCATAACATCTATGACCTTAGGCTTTTTTTGTGACAGAGGTGGCTTTACAATACCATTTAAAAATACATTCGGGTATTTTTATTACCTTCTGATCATGTAATCTGAAGATGCCCGTCAAAAGGTGAAACCGGTCAGGTCTTAAACAAAAAATAGTGGAATAAAGTTTAAAAATTTGGTATTATTAAAATGGAATTTCACCACGAATAAACAGTTTCAAAATTATAAATAATGAAACGGTCAAGTCTTTCTATTCGTCCTAAAAAGCAAATAGTCCCCACCGGTGTACCGTTTACGGGATGACGTCACCGGACTGCAAACATTACAAACGTGGCCACTCAAGGTCGGGATATAATACCACATCCGCCCAACAATTGTCCTAGTTTTGCTCCATCAGGTGATCATATTTCCTCTCTCTAATGAGGCGAAAGGGTGAATGTTTCGTTTATTTTATTTAGAAGCTTATATTTGCTCTGGTATTTTTATTCAATATTCTAAGCCTATAATGATTTTGTTTATTTGCATAACCACTTTTTCACAGTATTGTTATGAACAAAAATATAGCATATAACCTAAAAAGCCGTTTTTTTTTTAAAGTAAGACAAACATTCCCGGGCTACGAATAACCTGACAATATTTGAAAAACTCCTATTGCCATCATAAAAAGCGGAAGATGTTGCTTGTGCAATGATAGAGGACTTAGCCAGCAGAGGAATTAAACTCACGACGCCCGGGTGGGAATCCGACGCGTTCTCCACTCAGCTACCGACCGGTCATAAGGTTATGTCCAGTTTAGTCGCATATCAAAACGTGTGGGCGGAGTCACTGGTGACGAGGGAGACGAAGAACATTCTCACAATACTTTAAACCGGTGTGATATTTTGCGAAATTTTGTTGTCTCTTTCTCTCTCGCCGTAAAAAGCCGGAGAAAGCGATTTATCCAAAATGTGTATAGGTTGGGTAAAAAGAATTGGTTCTCTCTCCATATATTGTAACTCCGAGGGTTGGACACCGCCTCCTTTCGGCAGCACTGTCTCGGCCCTATCCGAGCATCGGCTACGAAGACAGTTGACCTCCGGGCCGGCCGCCGCTACGGCACGAAAATAAAACGCCAATTAGGCGGGGAAATATACGGCGTGGCCTTTACTGTTACTGCCTTCTCGCCGTGTTTGTTTTAGATACTTTTAATATTTATTTTATTATTTTAACGGGCTTTTCGTGTTCGGGGAATTGGACCAGAGAAAATAATGTCAGGTGTTTCCTTCGGACGCTAAGCCGGTTTTTCTACCTGCGTTTCCGCTTCTTGGAAATATTATCACTTGGAAAAGAACCATTTTAATTTAATTTACAGATATTATATGACTCGCTTGCCTTAATTCCATTTATTATATTTGGAAATGGAAAGAAAATCATACGTCTTAATTTTTGAATAATAAATCTTTACTTTGAAGCTTATGGTAGACTTGTCACTGCTGAACATTAACACTAACCTACAAATTCCAAATGAAGGCAGAGTTCCTCGTTCGAGGGCTTCTCTGCTTTCAAATACAGGTTCTCTGCTTAGTAGTTGAGAAACGCTTATACATATATTTTTAAATATGTTTACGCCTATTCGATAATTTTAACTGACCCTTCCAAAGTAACGGATTTAATTTACGAAAAATCATTTTCACTCGATTTTTACGTCGCAAACCGTAAGAGAGAAAGAGACAAGACAAGTTGTCACATAATATCGCACCACTTTGAGGTGTGTAAGCATGTTTTCGGTCTCCCGCGTCTCCAGCGAGTCTGCTCACTACATTTTGTTATGCGACATAATTCAACGGTTTTTGAGGTTATATGCAATATTTTTGTTGATGACAATACTGTGAAAAAGTGGTTATACAAATAAACAAAATACTATGTCGACATGTGCTATTAATGGATGTAACAAGGTGTGAAATCAATAATCCTGACTACATTGTTTCGCAAAGCTATCCTTCCTGGTATATTATTGCTCTGAGGTTTTAACATAATATGCATTCGTCCCCCCAACCTAAAGAAGTGGGTGAGGTTTTGAGATCCCGCTGTACAAATACTAGTTTTTTGTCACATTACCATCAATGTTTCGTTATGTTCCCAAAACACCCTCAGGGGAACAAGTGTCGAGAGATCTTCCTGTACCAATGTGTCGACACATAGCCCTGTACTTTAGCTCCATTATCTGTAGATTTCACACGAGGCAAGAAAATGAATCATCAAATTGATGTGATACATAAAATGGAATGAAACGATTATAAAAATGTGCCATTCCGTGGAGGAAGCCACGTCCTATTCCCCGCTCTGGCACTTCAGCCCGCGCCCCTCCCTCCCACACCCTCGCTTCCCGCTGAGTCGAAGATTAGTTTTCTTTTATTTTTTTCAAGCTACCGACTGCTTTCAATTAATAATTGCGATAAAGAATTGAATTTCATTCGGAACAACATCTTGTTTATTCGTTCCACTGTCTCAATTTATAACAATTTCAGGCGTCTTGTAATCTTTTTTAATTATGCTTTTATTTTATCGACCGCGAGGTGGAGCTGGTTATATAGACCGTCACGCGGCGGAGACGGCTTTCATTTTTCTATGATTCCGCTACGCCTTTGGTTATTACTTCATTCTATAAGAATTAAATTAAATTTTAGCGTTCAGGGTTTTTCCACAGGGACGGCGCTTTTCATTTCCTCACAATCTTTACTTAACTGAACCTATTTCCGTGTTGGTACCACCGTAAATTTAGCTTACCGGTAGAGTAAAAGTTAAGTTGCTCACGAGCCCTGACACCAGGGGCTTAAGTCCCTACATTTCGACGCTCGACAACGCGTTTGGTTGTTCGGAGGTGAAGATGTCGTTATTACACTAGATTACATTAAAAAATGATCGGGAAAACGATTCGGATATGGAATAACCTCTCAGACAGACTCTTCAAGCGTCGTTTTTCTAATGTTAACAGACAAACAAAGCAAAAGGATACATTGAATCCTTAGTCAACAATTATACAACATTGTTTAAATGTTTTAATCATGTGTGAATATTTAATAGAGCAATATTATCACAATGACATGTATGGAAAGAAATATTTCCGAAGCACCCTTGCCTTATATTTATAAGATAAATTGTTTAGTCAATATTCGCTCTTTATCGCATTAAAAAATCATTATCACGAACTTACGCAGCGTTTATTTCCATTTTTGTAATTCCATTACCTAACCAACAACAACGAAATTCACCGTAAAACTGAAAGTAATTGTTTCACGGGGACGTCTTTGAAAACAATTTTCTTCATACTCGCTTACCAAAACTCTGGTAAGACGCATTTTTCATTTCTAACAAAAAAGTACTCTGCGAGAAAATGTATAATAATGTTTTTTTAAGTTTTTATTTTAATTTTATTATACGCCAGAGCCACGTTATTTCCATCATTACGTAAATGGATTCTTAAATTTTGTACTTTTTCTCTTTATCATATTAGATATTATATGTTGCGTTCTGCTTGTTTCTGGGAAAATCCAATTCCGTGTTATTTAATTATTTATTTATTTAGACTTTCGAGATTCATAAATTGTGAATTTTGTAAATTGGGTTTTATTGAGTTACTATGAAATTGCGATGTTAAAACACCGACGCCATGATTGGATGTTTATTATGTCGACGAGAAAAACCAGACGTATATTTCCTTAATTATTATATTTTCTTCATAATAACACTTGACAAATAATATTGCTTAATAAATTAGGGATTCTTCGTCTTATGAAAAATTTTGATTAATCTGTTGTTTATTTGTTGGGAAATTCTTTTCTTAAGTTTAAGTTTTCCTCGGAGAGCAAATTACTCTAATCATTTTGTGTTCGGGGTTTTAATACCCACCAATATACCGCAAAGGTTATTGGATCGATTGATATATACAATACAGCGGCGCTATAAAGGGGAATACATTAAGAATTTTACATGTTCATACATAATTACACATAAAGGTTTCTAAATAAGTAATGCACATGCTCAGAATACAACGTACCATTACTTTCATACGGAGCTCGGCGATAAAATATATGTACCCGTTGAATTTTTCGGACTTATTTATATTGTTTGTTTTATAAAAGTAAATGAACTAGGTGCGGGCAATTTGTGTAATTGTTATTTGCGCAAATGATTGAACGCGAGGGGAGTTTGCGCTCAGCGGTATCCATTTACATAAGCTTTAATCTACCCGCTAGATTCCCATCAGTTAAGAATCAATAAAGTTTTTTACTGCATGCGATGTCATATCAGTCTATTTGTTACGTACAAATTATTTCGCAGGTAATTGATAAACCTTTTATCGATCACCCGATGGAAAAGAATTGTAAATGGTGACGATTAAAATTGTTCAGAAACTTAAAATTTAACAACTTGTGACAACAGTTTATGCTTTCACAGCTTGTAGTTTAAAGCTTATTCAAATTCATCTTCGATCCCAATTTTAAATAGATATAACTGTTAAGAATACCTTCAAGCCTTTAATAACAAGAAGAATTTTCCATTATATTCACGTTGAAACTACTTATTGTCGCTTCACCTTATAGCTATATTACTCCTCAATGTTGAAAAGATTTAATGGAGGAGATGGTAGAATATCGTGATTAAAATCTCGCTTTTGTATATTAGGTACGAATATAAAAGATTTGTAAAACCGTCGGGAATTAGAAAGACAACCTAATTTGTCTAAGAATTGAGGATTCGTTCGACACATTTAAGTGTTCAGTCTTGTAGGACAGGAACAAGGCAAGGCAAGGCAGTCCTGCCTCACTCTACGCGCATCAAAAAGCTTTGGCAGTATGACTGGCCAGTTTTGTGAGTGCGACCGACCTCTATACTTAGTGGATTCATCAAGGCAATCACCGATAGGCGCGGAGGGGCGCTTGTCAATTGAGGTTTGGTTTCGTTTCCTTTCTAAGGCTTTCTAGCATTAATGTCGGATTTTTCCAGCAGATGGGGGAGGGAAGGCCTTCCACCGACCTCCTATCGACCTCTCACACCACCCACTCGCCCCGTGATCTTATCGCGAGTTTTTCATTATTTCACCACTCATTAATCAAACGGGTTAAAATAGCTGGTCTGCCGACAGTGTGGTGGGGAGGGGGCGGCCTCTCCCTGTTTTTATCAATCCTAGGCGCTTATTATGCTACCCCATCTCCGCTGGTGTTCGCTTTATTATTGCTGTTTGTGTTGAATAAAACAACCCTCTTGCATTCGAGAATTTACAACATTATAAAATATTATTTTCCCCGTGCTCGATTGAGGCGAAACACTCTACCCGGCAAATAGACAACGTTACTTTTTATTAAGCAAATCATGATTGCGTGTTCTTTTCTAAAAGAACATATTTCGGGTTCTTAAATAAATTTAATTGCCCATTAGAGGTTGAAAACATATTTCAAGACAGGGTTGTTATAACTTAACTACAGCACTATGTAGACCTTCTTCGACTTTTAGAAAATACTAATACTGTTCTAGCTTTGCCTTGACCTTAGCGTCACTATAAATCCGAAAATAATAGCTTAGATAACAAGGTCATTTTTATTTAATTTAAATTAACTTTAAAACTGAAATGAAAAATAACGGTTAAGCGTTATTCCCGGATAGAGTAGGGGTTCTGAGTTTGAGTCTCGGTCGCGACCGTTATCTTTCTGTTTCATATTTACGTTGAAGATTATTGATATTATTTCAATTATTAATAAAAAGATGATTTTTGTTTAAACTAACTTACCAGCGATATTCACTGCTGGATGAAGGCCTTTCTAGGCGTTTTCGCGTGGTTTTCACCTAACTCGCATCACTGCGTGTTAGTGTATATATGACAATCA
>JAGWCC010001412.1:0-28120 GCA_022651775.1 Drusus annulatus
CCCTTTGACTGATTGGGGCTACCAAAAAACAGCCGAAAATGTAAATTTTTTGGCGATCCCCAATGCAAGTCGTGGTTTTACAATGTTTTCGGTTGCAGGCTGGAAAGTAAAAGACAGTGCTAGTAGTAGTCACTATCAAACATCAATTAATGGTGTTGTTGTTAGTGGCGTTTCGATTATGGTTCCTGCTACTTATGGAGTATTTGAAGTTCATGATTTGACAACGCTAATACACACTTTTTCTGCAACAAATTATGGTGACTCCATATACCAAGGCTCTGGAAGTATACCTTGGGGAAGATATGTTATCAAAAGAACCGCCGGTGGCACTGGCTACATTGATTCCAGCCAAAGTGTAAAGTGGACAGTTTATGGATCTACCCCATTAGATTATTACTATCGTTATATGGGCCCTGTTTCGGATGGCATCCAAGGGCGAATTTATCTGGATGTCAATAAAAATGACGGCTATACCGATGATGAAGGCTTGTATAAAGCGGTTGTTGCTTTATACGACTCCACTGGCGTGAGATTAGCCAGAACTGTCACTAATGCCAAGGGGGAGTACGCATTTTACAACCTACCAGCAGCTAAATATTCAATTAAAGTAATTGATCTTACCAATGTGGCTGGAGGGGACCAAATAGATTATTACAGCGACACCGATGGGGCCCTAAATGGTGAGGCGATAGGGGTCGATATCACAGCAGCAGCGAAGCTCGATCAAGATATCTTGTATCGTATCAAAACAACTGCTACCAATCGTATTAATGGAACGGTCTATATTGATTTAAATAATAATGCAAAAATCGAACCTGAAAATTCTCAGTCGAATGTTCGCACTCCAGACTCGTTGCTCAAGGGGGCAGTGGTGGCTTTATACAAAAGTAGCTTAGGTAGTAGTACTGCGGTTGCGACCCAAACGACAGGGGCTAATGGCCAGTACTCTTTTGATGGCTTAGATGCAAACGCCACCTACTATGTAGCTGTTGGTGCTGCTGGTTATGAAGCCATCACAAATGCTGCTGTAGAATTGCCAGGAGAAATCTATCAAGTGGACTTTGGTGCCAATGTGACCACAAGTCCCCCCCGTCATTTCCTCATGAAGGGAAAAGGACAGTTTACAGGCTATGCTTTTATTGATGATAACGGCAACGGCAAGTGGGATAGTGGGGAAGAAACTGGTATTGCTTCAACTATCTTTCTTCATGTGCAAGATGGGGCTACTTGGCGGGAGCTTTTCTGGGCGGACACACGAAGTAAATTGGAATTCTACAATTTAGGGCCTGGCACCTATCGAGTGTGGATTCAAAATATGGCTCTGATTTACGAAAATACCACTGAAGGGTTAACTACAGCCGGAACGGCTGATGCAAAGGATATTACCTTCACCATCACTGCTGCCGGCGAAAAAAGAACAACCGATTTTTTCAGCTCCCGGACATATAGCGTATTATCGGGAGACATCAAAGGAGCGATTTATCTTGATACCAATGGCAATGGAGTCATTGACTATGATGGCTCAGATAAATTACTAACTGGTTTAAGCGGAGTTACTGTTAAATATTATCGCACCCATCAATTACGAGAAGCCAAAGCAGAGAGCTTGACTCCAATTTCTCGTAGTGCTACAGTAGCCGCAAATGGTGCATATAACTTCGGTAATACTGATTTAGGTGGCAACTACATACTCGAACTGGTAGGATTGTCCCCAACGATCTACACAGTGATTGCTGATGCGGATGGAGCAAATAACCCGACCGATATGGACTTGGGGCTACCTGTTTCTCGATTGGGAATTATTAAGGGAATTGGCACAAGGCCTGCAGACAAAGTAAAGCAAGACTTCTTGGTAAAAACCACTGTAAATACTAAAATATCAGGACGGGTCTTTCAAGAAATGGACTTTACATCCGGATTTAGTCCTACTGAAGACCAACCAATCATTGGGAACACTGTGACTTTGTACGAAGCGGATGGTACTACGATTTACACATCACAACAAGTGCAACCTAATGGTACTTTTGAATTTAACTCAATTCCAATACCATCCAGCTCTAAAAATTATGTATTAAAAATCGACTCCACTCCGGCTGGGGGCTATGTATCAGCCGCTGGTAGCTCGAATTCATATACGATTAACTGGACTCCTACTAGTACTATAGAAGAGAGAGATTTTGCATACATATTACCAAGTGATGCTGGCATCGCCGGAACGATAGCCATTGATGCAGATAATAATGGAAGTATTGATTTAAAATCAGATTTTCCTGCTCAAAATGTAAAAGTAACTCTGTATGAGTCAAATGGCACAACAAAAGTGAATGTTTCGGGAGTTACAAATCCTGTATATACTTCAGCCCGAGGAGCTTTTAAATTTGTTGGTGTACCAGAAAAAACTTATATCATTGATATTACTGGTGAAGTGCCAACTGGTTATCAAGTAAAAAGCACCAATGGCAACGGCTCAAATACGGATGGCCTACTTGACCCTGTCGGAGGCAGTAGTACCAAAATTACTGTGACTATGGGAAGTAAAGCCGTATTTGTAAATCGAAACTTTTTACTCCGTGATTTAAGCGGTAGCTCAAGCCCACGTATTTCGGGATATTTATATGTAGGCAGTGGAGCGAGTCATCCGGGCGGGACCACAATGTTACCAAACGTGACTCTAAATTTAACCGATAAAACCACAGGAGCCGTAATCACAACCAAAACTGACCTTAATGGAATGTACAAATTTTATAATTTAGGATCCAAAAAATATACTTTATCCCTAGTGACTTCGCCCCCGGGCTATGGAGTTATTGGAGACTCTGATTCGGTCATCGAGACAGACCCAGGTAAATTGGAGCTTGATCCGGGAGCTTCGGGAGTTACGGAAAAAAATATGTGGTTTGCAGCGATCAGCGCAAATGGAGTTAGCGGTAATGTGCGCTATAGTCCGACTGGAAGCGGAACCGCAGCAAGCACCGATTTGCCATTAGCCAATCATCGAGTACTACTCTATAACGCATTGACTGGTGTCGTTTCAGGGAGCGAACTTGGAATTGGTATCACTGATATCAATGGAGATTATTCGATTCCCAATATTGTAATGATGAATTATATTCTTGTGCTAGAAAACGCAACAAAAAAAGGATATAGCTTTATTACTCCATCCACACCAGGAACAAAAAATATCACTATCCCACAAGCGGGTCTTGCAGGACAAGATTTCGTGGTTGGTGGAACCTATGCTTTTGGTGGTGGTATCTGGAGTGATGTGACAAAAAATGGGACAATTGATGCAGGTGAAGCGATCTCGGGAATTCCAACTTTTTTAACTTGGGCAGGCCCCGATGGCAGCATCGCGACAACAGCCGACAATGTAGTTTTTAGTTCCTTAAGTTCTCCGCCGGCTGGTTCTGTTGCAGTCGCTAGTGGACAAACCACACTTGGAGGCTTATATACCTACAATAATTTACCTCTCGGTAAATATCAAATTCAATATGATGCAACCAATACCGCCTTCAATGGTATGGCATTGATCCCTTCAATCGTTGGAAATACTGCAACTCCGAGAGAAATGACACTTTCGGCAAACATCACCAACGCCAACTTCGTCTTCGAAGCCCTAGGCGAACTGTCAGGCCGAATTCTCTATGATCAAAACGACAATGGTTACGATGCTACTGATGTAGGATTGGATAACCTAAAGGTAAATCTATACAAATGGAATGGCACTGCTTATGATGCTACGCCACTACAAACAACCACCACAGCTACAGTTGCAACGATTCCAGGTTCTTACACATTTATTGGAGTTCCAGCAGCTACAAAATACAAAGTAGCTATCGATAGCACCACTCCGATGACCAACTACGTTGGAAAATACTATGTAGATGCAATTGGTGCTTCTCAAGCTTCTACTACAGGAACTGTCGAGAGAACTCTCACTACTGTAGTAGCCAGCGAGAAAAATTGGCATATCGGCTTTGTTGGAAATGTAGCAGGCGGGAAAGCCGGCGACGTGACCCTCAAAACCCGAATCGACTCTATGAGCGACGGCCTATTTACTTTTGACCCAGCCAATCCAACGGACCCAAAGGATTCAACCAAAAGTGATAGTGCTCTTAAAAATATCAAAGTAAAAGCAGCCTCTGCCAGTGGTGTAGTTCCAGCTTTCAGTAGCGAGATTACGACCGATGGAAGCGGGAACGGATTACTCAAAAGTTCCCTTTACGGAACCTATAGCTTTGAAGTAATGACTGACCCAGCCAGTCCTCCTTATAGCCTAGTTTATACCAGTGCAGGTGGCTCGGCCGAACCTTTCAATATGGCTCTTACAGCAGTCAATACAGCTGGTACAGCCGGCAATAATCACCCCTATATTGGCTACAAATATACACTGCCCCTGGAACCGCTAAGCTTTCCGGACGAATTGTATATGACAAAACCGTCGATGGAGTCACTGCGGATGATATTAAAGTAACTGGTGCCAGTCTGACTCTTCTTAAAGATGAAGGTGGAACCTATGTATCTACTGGCAAAACGCCTACTTACTACAATGCAGACGGAAGCTATGAATTTACTCTACTTCCTGCAGGAAATTACAAAATCGCAATTAGTGGGGTCAATGGGGCTTACCTACCTAGCTCCAATGTGACGAAAGTAGGCTCTCTCTACGAGACCACCACACTTCGCGCCGTGGCAGCCGGTGCTACGGAAGTAAACTATCATGGTAGCTTCAAAATGGATACGACCAAAGCACGAGATGTAGAGGTATACGTTCGTTTTGACAACAATGCAAATACCAAATACGATGCAGATATCAATGTGGATACTAAAGCCGATGGCTTTACAGTGACCATGACAAAAGGTACTTACACCTACACAGGAATCAGTGGTGCAGGAACAGCCACACTCTATGGTGTTCCTTACGACGCAGGCTATACCCTAGCCATCACTCCTGGTGCAAACTACCAAGTAGTCTATAATGGGACCGTCACAACCAACGCAGCCAGTGGCAGCTCTACCATGACCTTTGCTACCGCAGCAGGGACCGAGAAACCGGTATTTGGTCTAACCTCGATTATTGTACCAACCGGTTCCAGTAGTATTTCTGGTCATGTGGTGATGGACACGGACGGAAATAATGTGGGTTCTTATGGAACCAATGACACCCCAATTTCGGGAGTGACTTTAAAATTATCCCGAAAAAGAGCAGACGGAGGCTACGAGCCCCTGAATGTAACTATCACACCTACCAATACTCTGGGAGCATTCAGCGTAGGTAGCTTAAACACTACCGATGATTATCGAATCGATGTGATTACAGCTGGGCACCCAGTGCTTTCCAATACAGACTTTGTTTTCAGCAAAGGCAATCAAGTGAACTTTACTATCGGAAAAGCACCAGCCACGGACTGGGATTTTGGTTATAAACCTAAATCAAGCGTTTCGACCGGATCTTTCACCATTTACACCAATGAAGACCTTGGTACAGTAGGCTCTTCCGTAGGCGATAGCCCACTGGCTAACCGAGTCGTTACTGTAGCAATCGGTGGTGTTACTACCAAATACACCAGTAATAGCAGCGGCCAAATTTCCCTAATAAATATGGCTCAAGGCCCTTACACAATTAGTGCCCTTGATGCAGATAATACAGCGGCTCCAGGTCCTTATACTCGAGTCTATGTAGAAAATGGTAGCCTTAGCTTAGCAGGCACACCGCCAATTTTGGCCAGTGCTCCAAAAGTTGGCTTTACCAAAAATACTACTGGAACTTCAAAAATCACAGGAAAAGTGATAGTAGATGAAAACGACAATGGCCTAGTAGACCCTGGTGAATCTGGAATTGGCGGACTGGTTCTCCAACTTCAAGTCGAATCAGCCACTCCAGGAACCTACAATGATATTGCCAGTGCAACTGCAACAACCAGTGCAGACGGCACATACAGCTTTGACAATCGGGCGATTGGTAACTATCGCATTGTGATTAAATATCCAGCCAGCCAGACCAAATTAGCTAACTTTACCTTGAAATTTGGTTTAGCCACAAAATTTGAATCGATTGCACCGGTTCAGATTACGGCAATCAATCAGACAATCACTTATAATATGGGTTACATCGGCGATACTGCTGGCAATAAAGCTAGAAATGTAACCATCCAAACCCGTTATGACAGCAATCTGAATGGTCAATATGACTCAGCCAATACAGTGGATTATCCATTGAATGGCGTGAAAATGACTTTAACTAGTGCCACTCTTGGTGTTAGTTTGACTGGAACTACTGCAACCAATGGAACTGCAGTGCTTAAAAATGTACCTTATGCTACTGACTATGTAGTGGTAGCCACTCCAGTGGCAAATACCACAGTGGTCTACAATAGCAAAGATGCAGCCAACCTGACTATGAATAGCTTTGGAATTGGTGCACTTGTGACCACTGGAACACAAGAAGTACAAGACAAAGCCAATATTCCTTTCTACGGCTTTAAAGAAACAACTCCGCCAAGTGGCTCGATTGTGATCAGCGGTGAAGTTGTATTGGATACAGATAATACGGTGAATCTTAGCGATTCGGATTTACGTATCAAAGACGTAAAAGTAGTATTGACTTATAAAGATGCACTTACCGATGTGGCTTACAAGCCTTACAAAGAAGTCACCACCGGGGCGGATGGAAAATACAGCTTGACCGGATTGGCAAGTGGTAAATTCTACCGTATCGAAATCAAAGAAGGAACTGCTCTCAATAAAACCAATTACAATGCAGTCTTCAATGCAAGTGGTGCAACCAGTTCTTGGATTTATGCTTCACCTACTGCTGTATCGGCAAATGATGCCACATGGCACTATGGCTTCAAATCCAAAACTGCAACAGACGTGACTAGCTTGGTGATTAATACTTATATTGATAATCTACCTCATGGAAATGACCCGACCGCAGTAGGATCGACCGATGCGAAGCAAGGTCCATTTACCATCATCGTGAATGGAACCACTGCAGATGGACTCGTAGTAACAGGTAAAGCTTTTGTAACCGGTACAAGTGGGGCCACTACTGGTGTAGCCACTGCAACGGACTTTGCAAAAGGAACCTATACCTTTACAGCCCAATCAGCAGCAGGCTATGCAATTTCCTATCCAGCCAGTGGCACCATTGCCAACAAACTGGTAGATGGAAATCAAGGAATCCAAAATTTCAGCTACAAAGTAAACGCAAGTGGTGCCGAAACACTCACTGGCTATGTCTACTTTGACGCTAACAGCAATGGAGCTTACCAAGCACCAGAAGGAATCACAACTCTTACAGTGAAATTACTGAAAAAAGTAGGAGCTGGAAGCGCAACGACCGATTATTCAGAAGTTGCCAGCGGAGTGACCGATTCAACAGGCCAATATACCTTTGCGAGTATTGCAGCAGGAACCTACCGAATTGAAGTAGAATCTTCTGCCGCTAACGTAGCGAAAATTTCTGGTTATGATCCAGCCGAACATGTGTTGGCTGTACCCAATAATCGCTACTCAACCGATGTGGTAGTCCCGACTGCGCCAGCAGGAACAAACTTTAACATAGGTTACAAAGGCAGCTCGAGTACAACCATTGCACGAGACCTGACTGTACTGACCAGAAACGATAACAACGGAAACCAAAAATATGATGTTTCTACAACCACTGACACTCTTTCAAATGGCGTGACAGTCAATGTATCTAGCGTGAAGCTAGGAATTACCTTAGCAGCTCAAACCACTGCTAGCGGTCAGGCGGTCTTTAGTAAATTGGCTTATAGCGATGACTATGTGATCACTGTTGCTAAAACGGACCTTACCGCAGTTTATGACAATGATCACAATACTGGCACCGGTGGAAGCACCGGAACCTTGACCTACGATCATAAAGCAACTGGTGGTAATCCAAAAGGGGATAGCCCATTCTTTGGATTCAAGCGAACCGCATCACCAAGTGGTAGCTCAATTCTCTCAGGAACGATTTCGCAAACCAATGGTACCAATTCCACTGGACTTGGTGGGGTGACTGTAGCGATTTCTTACCTGAATGGAGCCAACTTAGAATTCCTCAAAAATGAAACAACCGATTCGGCTGGCAAATATGCTCTAGGCAATTTGGCTGGTGGAACTTATGAAGTCACCGTGATCAGCGGTATTCCAGCAGGCTATACAATCCAATCCAACAAAGGCAATGTAGCCAATGCAACCTATCGGGGTGCTTTAGTTGCTAATACAGAAGAAAAAGATTGGAATTTTGTTTACCTGAAAGGAACTTCATCCAATACCAAATCCTTCACGATCTATACTTGGAATGCCAAACCGGGAGTCACCGAAACCGCTTATGAAGCAGTAGACACCGCTCTGGCAGGGATCAAAATTCGTGTTCAAGGAACGACAAAAGACGGAAATACAGTAAACGCTCTCTACACATCTAATGGAAGTGGTCAGATCGTTCTTACGGACTTCCCGATGAGTGATGCCACTGGTTATACAATCAGTACAACCGGAACAGACAACTCACAATACAACTTTAAATACAGCTCTGGTACCAATGCAGAAAGCTTCCCGGTTGTGGTAGCTAGTGGTAGCCCAGTAGCCAATACTCCTTACTTTGGTTATGTACTCAAACCAATTGTAGGTACTCAAAAAATTACTGGAACTGTCATGTATCAAGTAGGAGCTACTCCATCCACCAATGATATTCCAATGGTGGGAGCGACAGTTTATCTGGATGTTCAAAATGCTAGCACCCCTACTCAATACGACAACCAAACCAGTACGACCGTTCTAGCCAATGGAACTTATATTTTCGACCTAATTGGTAATGCAAATTATCAAGTACGGATCGAAAGTGGGGATACTAAAATTCCAGCAGGCTCACTGATTGCTTATACAAAAGTAGATAGCGGAGCAGTTACTACTAGTTGGAAAACTCCAATTACTCTAAGCGGAGCCAATCGCACTGCTGACTTTGGTTTCAAAGGTGCAGCGGATCCAACCAAATTTAAAACAATTACCCTCAACTCCTTCTACGATACTGTGAAAAATGGTAACTATGATAGTGTCGGTGATACTACGCAAAAAGATATCATCATCACCGTAAAAGGAACGAAATTAATGACCTCTGGTCAAGACTTTGATCTCGGTGCAACTGGAAGTTATGCTTTAGCCAATCTTCCACATGACACCTATGAAATGACTTCGAAAAATCACGCTGCGAAAGGGCTCAAAGTGGTTTACCACAAAGGAGCCAATAGCAATACAAGCCCAACTTACTCAGTCGTTACTGATAGCAATTACGCAGAAGCCAACCCAGAATACTTTGGCTACTTTGCGGACTTGACAGGAAGTGCAACGATTTCTGGTCGAGTGGTCATCGACAGCGATGGAAGTACAGGTTACACAGCTCCAACTGCCACTACAGTGGATGATATTGGAGTAAATGGTGTGAAAGTAGAGCTCTACTTAGTGCCTGGTGGTACTGTAGCAGACCAACTGATCGACACCCAAACTACCGCAACCCTATCAAGCCAAGTGGGCTTCTATGAATTCACTGGCCTTGACTTGTCCAAAACTTATCGAGTGGAAGTGAAAAATACCATCGCTCCTCTCACTGACTATGATCCGGCCTTCACCAAACTTACTGGTGCCGGAGCTAACCAAATCCAAGAAAACCTAGCTGCCAACGTCACAAACTGGCACTTTGGCTACCAAGCCAAGCCTAGTAAAAGTGGGACCTTGAAAATTCAATCCCGCTGGGACAATGGTAATACCACTTATGATGCAGCAGTTGGAACCGATACAATTCGTCCAAATGTGACCATAGTCGTTAGTGGTGGCGTATTAGCCAACCAGAGTATCTCCACAGGAGCTACTGGTGAGGTAGAAATTAAAAACCTTGCAATCGGTAGTTATAGCCTGTCCCATACATTAGATACAAATATTACGGTCGTATACAATAACATCACCGGCTCCAACTCAAGTACTACGGTGAGCCGAACAGTAGCGAACGGAGCGACCACTACAATTCCTTATGGATTTAAAATGAATGTATATGGAAGTGGTAGTGAGACTATCAAAGGACGAGTCGCAGTAGATAGCAATTCAACTGCAGGAGTCCAAGCCGATGATCTGGGAATGAAAGATGTGGTCATCAAACTCTCAGTTCAAAATAATTCAATCTGGCAAGAAGTGACAGGAATTCCAGCAGGAGTTCTAAAAACCAATGCCAATGGAGAATTTACAATTGGCACATTGATCCCAGGGGACTACAAAGTGGAAGTTGTCACTCCCTTGACTGGCTACACCATTACCACAGTTGGTCCTATTAATGCACCGGCCGGCGGCAACGCTCAGTATAGCAATACTCTGGGCGGTGGTACTACAGGAGACAACTGGAACTTTGGCTACAAAGCCGCCAATTCAGGCTCTTTAAGTATCAATACCCGGTTAGATGAAAATGGTAACGGTTTAGTAACCAATACCAGTGGCAATGATCCAATGCAAAAAGGCATCAAGATCACTGTCAAAGATAGCGCCGGACTGATTGACACTAGCTTTATCAGTGACGGAACCACTAAAATTTACTACAACCTTCCTTACGGAGCTTACACCCTTGGAGTCGACCTGACAGGAACTTCAACGGGACAAAAAATGCAAATTTCCTATGACCCAGTAAATCAACCAGGCACAGGAAATCCAGTTCTCTTTACCTCCGCTACTGGAGCCAGCACTGCTGAGTACGGCTTAGTCGGAAAAGTAGATTCGGCTACAGGAGTAGCTATTTCGGGACGAGTCGTCTTGGAAACTGAGCCTCTTGCAACCGCCACTTACTCAGGTACTGAAGCGGGCTATCAAAATGTAAAAGCAGTCGTTTTTGCAAAAGACACTGCAACCGCTGGTGGATGGCTCCAAATGCGAACCACTCAAGTCACTCCAGCAAACGGAAACTATAGCTTTACTGGACTCCCAAGTGGTCTGGAGTATAAAGTGGAAATCCAAGGAGCTAGCATGGCTCTCAAATACACCAAACACGGAACTGCTGCTGGACTTGTAAAAGCTCCAACTGCAGTGAATCAGCTCACTAAAGTTGTCAATGCCACTGCTGATGGAGCCGATTGGATTTTCGCTTATGGCGGAGATCATGAAGTGAAAGGGATTGTCAGCTTTGACACAGACCGAACGAAAGTGTATAAATCAGGACTTGACCTGCCAATGGATCAAGTGACCGTTAAAATTAGCGGCACCATGGGCGGAGTAGCTTATAGCACTACAACCCTGACCAATGGAGCAGGTGAATATAGCTTTGCAGGTCTAGATGCAGGCACTTGGACCGTAGAAATCGATCCTGCTACAGGCTTCCTCTCCGGGAACTATGTAGGCTCGGTCTATGATGCAAGTTATGCAGACACCAATGGAACCATTGCGACCGGAGCAGTTGCTTCCTATACGGTTGTTACAGCCAACGGAATGGATACCCGAAACCGAAACTTTGGTTTCTATGGAGACGGTATCATCCACGGACAAAGTATCATTGATCTCAATGGAGATGGTCAGTACCAAGCCAATGAAGCCAATTATCCACTTGCTGGACTGGCTTCCTACATTAAAATTGACTCGGCAGCCAGTTCCGCCTTTGTTCCTTACTATGTAAAAATTCAACCGGATGGTAGCTACGACCTGAAATACTTAGTCCCAGGTTTCGCCTACAAAGTTGAAGCCTATACAGGTACACCACCGGGAACCCCTCAACCCTTTGGAGTGCCTGCCAATTACAGCACTCTCAAATACTTTGCCTCTGGCGATCAAACTGGTAGTGGACCGATCACCACCAAAACACTAGTAAGTGTTTATGGAGTGGCTCGAACCTTGCCAGCCGCAAACCAACCTCAATTCAACATGACAACCAGCTATGTGGCCTTCAGTACGAGCTACAATATCTCTGGTCGAGTCGCCTATGACGTGAATGCCAATAATAGCTTCGATGCTACAATTGACAAAGGAATCACTGGCGTCACCATTAAAGCCTACAGTGCTTCCACAAGTACAACCACCACAACCCCAGTTGATGCCAATGGAAATTACACTTTCACAGGCCTAGCAGGCGACTTAGCCGGCGATGGCATTTGGGAAATTTCGATTGATTCAGGCTTACCAACCGGATTGACGATTTCTTATGAAAGTACAGAAAATCCGTTAGTAGCCGATGGAGTTCAAACGATTACCCTCACTGCAGATGTGACCAATGTTCACTTCGGATATCGAGGCAACAATACTGTTGAAGGTTACATCAAATCAGATGATGATAATTCAGGCAATGACAGTGTACTCGATGCAGGACTTACAGGAGTCACCGTGGTCTTAAAAGATTCGGTAGGCAATCCAATTGCTACCACCACAACCGACTCAACTGGAAAATACAGTTTTGCAAAATTAAGCAAATGGAACAGTGGGGCAGACTATGAAGTCTCTATCGACTTTAATCAAACCAGCCTTGCAGGCTATGATTGGTTATTCGGCGGAGCCGTAGTTTCAGGAAAAACCTACAAACAATCAATCACCCTGGTGGACAACAGCACCCACCTTGTACCCGTAGCTTTCGCCTTCATGGCCAAATCTGCAAACTCAATCAGTGGTAAAGTTTTCCTTGATAGCAACGATAACAAAGTTTCTGATGCTGGTGAAATTGGAGTTGGAACCGATGTGAAATTGTATCGAGTTTCGGACAATACACTTCTCCAAACCAAGTCAATAAGCCCAGCTGATGGATCTTATGAATTTGATCCCGTAGCGAAAGCTCAGTATCGTATCGAAATAGACCCAAGTCCAAATCTCATCTATCTCGAATCGTTCGATCCAGATGGAATTGCGACTCCTCACTTAGCTACAATTACTGTGAATAATGCGATGACCAATGTAAACTTCGGTTACTTAAATAGTGGACGCATTACCATTCACGTTACCGAAGCAACCGGTGCAACTTACAATGCAGCAGACCCAGGAATTGCAGGAGCAGAAATTCTCTTGAAAGATGCACTTGGCGCAACATTAGTTCGGACTGGAATGACTGACGGCAATGGATTCTACACCTTTGCCAACTTAGATGCCACAGTAGATTACACCGTAGTAACCCAATTCGGTATCACCACAGCAGGTCCAGGCAAAGTCTTGGCCCAGTCTGAGTGGATCGATGGTGGAGCTTTAATCACAGGACTTTCAGATGATGGTGAAGCCTCCATCTTGGCTCCTGTAGCAACAGCTCCACATAATGTACCACCTGCAATCACTCACTTTGCCTTTAAAACCAACAACAACCCAGTAACCATTTCGAAAGTAGCCTTAAAAGACACCGCTCACATTGGTGAATTTGTGCCTTACACCGTGAAAAATTGAAATAATAGCTCAACAGATCCAGTGATCAATATGAGCCTAAGCGATATGATTCCTGCAGGCTTCAAGTATGTAAAAGGATCCGGTCGATTAACAGTCAACGGAACCATCACAAAAATTGAACCAGTAGGAACTCGTCCAATCGAATTCAAAGGAATTGATCTTACTACCAGTGGCGAAGCCAAAATCACCTACATCTTAGTCGTGGGTGCTGGTGTAACTCCAGGAGAATACATCAATAAAGCGCAAGGCAAAAACGCCGCCGGATTTACAAATTCCAATATCTCTTCAGCTACTGTAAAAGTAACAGGAGACCCACTCTTTGACGACAGCCTGATCTTCGGTAAAGTCTTCTGGGACAAAAACCGAGATGGCCGTCAAGACAAAGATGAGCCCGGAGTCGGTGGAGTCAAACTCATCACTGCTCGTGGCGAAATCATCACAACCGATGAAAGTGGACGTTATCACCTTGCAGATGTAAGCGGCGGACGTTGGGAACGAGGAACCAACTTTATCCTCAAACTAGACGTAAGAAGCCTACCACAAGGCCTGACAACCACCACAGAAAACCCAATCGTAGTACGACTCTCACCAGGTCTTCCAAGCCGAATTAACTTCGGTGTAGAAGTACCGCCGCCAGTAACAGCAAGGCTTTCCGAACAATTAGCCCTAGCCAAAGCGGAAGAAGTCAAAAAAATCGAAGAAAAACTTTTAAAAGAAGAAAAATTCGTAGTGGAATCCATCCACTTCGCCTTCGATAAAGAACAAATCGAAGCAGAATTTGAAAATACTTTGGATAGTTTAGCCGAAGTGCTACGTTTACACCCAGAATGGAAAATCCGAATTGAAGGCCACACCGATTCCTTAGGAACCGAAGCCTACAACAAAGAACTTTCCCAACGTCGTGCAAACGCAGTCAAAGCCTACCTCTTAAAAACTGGCGTAAATTCGTCACAACTGGTAGACGCAGTAGGTCTAGGCCTAAGCGAACCAGTAGGGGATAACGGAACTCCGGAAGGACGCTATAAAAACCGTCGTGTTGAATTTAAACTGGAAAAGTAAAAACATTCAAATTTCAATGAACTTCAAAGAAGTTCACTAAAAATCGAAAAAAAGAATCACCTTACATAGAAATATGTTAAGGTGATTCTTTTTTTATAACTTATACGGTATAATAACGTACAAGATGAAAGGTGGTTGATCTAATGTCAGAAAAACCATATATCCCGCCATATTATATTACGGATACGATTGTCTATTTGGTGTCAGAAATTAGCGAGCAAGTGGGCGTTATCACAGCAGTAAAAAACGAAAGTATGATCAATCCTCAGTTGCGTAAAGAGAATCAAATACGGACAATTCATTCGTCGTTAGCAATTGAAAATAATACATTATCCCTTGAGCAGGTGACGGATGTTGTTAATGGGAAACGAATTTTAGGGGCCCCCAATGAAATTAAGGAAGTCAAAAATGCTTTTGAAGCCTACAATTTATTGCTATCCTTTGATCCCTACAGTATGGATGATCTCTTGAAGGCTCATAAG
The DNA here is from genome assembly GCA_022651775.1 of Drusus annulatus. Taxonomy (NCBI): domain Eukaryota; kingdom Metazoa; phylum Arthropoda; class Insecta; order Trichoptera; family Limnephilidae; genus Drusus; species Drusus annulatus. The sequence goes on from JAGWCC010001412.1 coordinate 14,934, forward strand.
ATTTTGATGCTGGATTTAACCAAGCAATCTGGTCAATTCCGCTCTGGTGGAGTTGGTGTTTTCAATAAAGAAAGATTGGTTCATATGGCCCCGCCAGCCGATCTTGTACCTAAGCAGATTGAGGAGTTGCTTCAATGGGCTAAAGATGCTGAAGCTCATCCACTCATTACTAGTTGTGTATTTCACTATGAATTTGAGTTTATCCATCCTTTTTTTGATGGAAATGGACGAATGGGTAGAATGTGGCAAACCCTACTATTAAACCGTTGGAAACCAGTTTTTGGCTGGCTACCAGTAGAGACATTAATCAAAGAACGTCAGAGTGAATATTACAAAGCCCTAGAAGTGGAAGACAAAGCGGGAGAATCTACTGCTTTTATTGAATTTATGCTGAATACGATTCGAGATGCCTTGGCTGAATTGATTCAAACCGAACAAGTTTTCGATCAAGTAACCGATCAAGTCAAACGTTTACTTTCAGCTTTGGGGAATGAAACACTTTCTGCTAAAGAACTCTTAGAAAGACTTGAACTCAAGCATCGCCCGACATTCAGCAATAACTATTTACGCCCAGCTTTAGAGATGGGATTAATAAAAATGACTGTGCCTGACAAACCGAATAGCAGTAAGCAAAAATACTTGAAAGTCAATAAAACTGATAAATAGTTTCTAAGTCATTAAAACAAAAAATGAATTTTGTAATACAATTGTCAGGATACCTATTTGTAATACCAAAGTAGCAACTTTAGCAAATCATCGTCAGAAGTAATTTAAACGACATTAGGACAAAAGTGCAAGACTATTTATTTTCTAAAAATTTCATAATTTCTTTTTTTGAAATCTTCCAGCTTCTCCCTATTTTAAGTCCTTTGATTTTATTCCTAGTCACCAATTCATAAGCTAAATTTTTCCCAATTCCGAGCATTTCGCAAAGCTCTTCTATCGTTACTAAATCCCTGTATTCATTAAACATGATTATTTCCTCCCTTATAATATTGCTTATTATCATGTTGGATATGATAATAGAGGATTGAATTAAAGATTTTTAATTCAAAAATAATCAGTTATAATCTTCGCTAATGTTTGGAGGGAGTAAAAGGTAACATGTAAAGATTCCTAATTTCAACCATATATTATAGATATGAATAACCTTTCAATTGCATTGAAAACGCTTTCAAAGTCGGATGGTAGAAATCATTCGGCTTTTTTTATTCGGCGGATTGTCAATTCAAGTGCGACAGTTTGTCTAAAAAAACTTCATAAGGAGTTTTCCATCCTAAGCATTTTCTAGGTCTAGAATTGATTAAAAATAATGCCTTTTGTAGTTTTTCTTCTTCAACAAGAGCAAGGTCTGTTTTCTTAGGAAAGAATTGCCTCATCAATCCATTCGCATTTTCATTGGCACCCCTTTGCCAGGAGCAATAAGCATCAGCAAAGTAGAGTATTAGACCATTTTCTTTCCTCAAAATTTCATGACCAGAGAACTCTTTGCCACGGTCTACTGTTGCAGTTTTCATAGCTTTTTGTGGGAGTTTTTTTAGCAAAGCTGAAATAGCTTGATTCATTGAAGAACTAGTTCGATCAGGAATTTTGAAGGCAAGGTAAAGTCTGGTAGTTCTCTCAACAAAAGTTGCAAAACATCCTTTGCTTTGACCACGGCTTGACACCATAGTATCAAGCTCCCAATGTCCAAACTGTTTTCGATCTGCGACCTCTTGTGGTCTTTGGTGAATTGAGTATCCGATTTTTATTTTTCCTCTTGTTTCAGGTCGGCTTTGTCGTTTTCCTTTTTGGCGAAGACAAGTCAGCAAATGACTGGGCAGTTTCTCTTGGTAAAGCCAATTATAAATTGTTTTAAAACTAATAGGGACAGCAGAAGTTAGGCGGTTTACAATTTGCTCAGGCGACCAAGTAGCAACCATTTGTTCTTCAATAATGGTTCTGATTTCATTAGAAAATTTACCTACGGGTTTGCTAGATATTCGTCTTTTTTGATAGTTTGCTTCTGCTTTTTCTGCTTGATATTTTCCAAAAGAATTACGGAAAATCTCTCTAGAAACAGTTGAGTGATGGCGATTCAGCTTTTGAGCAATTTGTGCGATGAGAGAAACCTTCTTCTAAAAGTGCTTGTAGCTGTCCTCTTTCATATTTGCTAAAATGATGGTAGCTCATAATGACCTCCTGAGTTGTAGTGATTTTGCAATTCTATTTTACTCAGGATAATCTAATTCTGCTGTTGCAAGAGCTTTAGAAGTAGACCGCTCTACCATTGCAAGATGGCGGCGGGAATCCGATTTTTCTGAACTGTATCAATCTCAGAAGTCGGAGTTGCAAGCCGAAGTGAAGGAAAGACTGAGCTTATTAATGAACCAAGCAATAGATGTGTGCTAAAGGGCATTAGAAGCCCAGGATACCAAGGTCGCAATGAAGCTTTTGGAGCGATTTGATAAACAACAGGTAAAGGTAACGACTCGTGATTCTTTGCCTCACCTTGAAATCAATTTGATTCAAAGACCAGCTATACCCATGCTAACCATAGATGACGTGATTGCTCACAATAAAAACTTACCTCAGCCTGATCCTGAGCGTCTAGAATTGTCTGAAAGACTTCGTAAAAAGATGTAAGCCAACAAGTAAGAGCAGTATGAGAACACAACCCAAAAATCACATAAAAAAGGCTGGAGTGTACTGAATTCCATAAGCGAAGCAAAATAAAAATAGGCCTTCTATCGTAATCTAAGAATTATGATGGGAGGTCTATTCTTATTTTGAAACGGGTTAAACGGGTGATTTGAAGATATAGGCGATAACTTAGTTGGATTTTATTTGTTCAGACTTGAGACTTCTCTAATCTGACTCACGATGGTTGATTAGACCCAGTCCCGAGCAACAGTCATCATCATCTGTGAGGCGAGAAATATCAGTTGGAAATGAGTGCCCATTCTCACAAGTTTCTTCTGATTTGTTATAGTCACGCATAGGATAATGGTAAATAAGATGACCCTCATAAGAAAAATCGCAGAGATTAATAAGTCGCATATTAAAAAAACAAGTTGAGTCAGAATAGATACCCTGTGGTTTAGAAATTGCAGGATTATTCGAACTTTTTTGCAACATTGTCATTCAATATACTTAGAAAAAGCATCCTGAAAAGTAAAGAGGGCTAAGTTGCGCACATTATCGCCTCTATTTTGGCAAAGCTCTTGTAAGAGTTGCAGGGCTTCATTTAGTTCGAGATCTGATTTGTTATTACCGTGCAAAATTTTCTGGGGATAATCGTCTCCCCAAAGCAGCCAGTCGCAGGACACATCAAAGAAAGTCGAGAGAGCAATGAGGGCATTTGCACCTGGGCGTGTAGCATCAATTTCGTACTTATAAATATTATTAATTCCGATAATTTTTTCGAGTGAACCGATTGCTAGACCTGAATTTGTACGCAGCTTTCGAATACGACTTCCTAAAGTTGGCATAGCAAAACTCCTTTATAATAAAAATACTAAAAATAGCTTGAAAATAACTTGCAAATACTTTAAAATGAGAACCGTTATATAAAACGATACTAGAGATCTGAAATAAATCAATAAAAACTTTAATCTAATTAATTTAAGTTTAAAAAAGTAACAATATTGAAAGCAAAAGGAGGGGGGATTTTTATGACTCCAACAGAGATTAAAAGGCAGCTCTTATTTTAAAAGGAGTAAAGATGAATGAAATTGCTCACAATTGCAGTGTTCGCCCTACGACAGTGAGTCAGGTTGTTGCAGGTGCATCTAAATCGGCCCGCATACAAATCACGATAGCTAGAATTATTGGCCGAGAATTCTCCGAAGTCTGGCCGAGAAGTTGACTCAACAAAGACATTTTTAAGGATAGCTGATCCAAATAAAGTGGATTTTATTGGTCACCTTTTGGGACGCAAGTTTTAAACGAATTTCATGATTATCATGAATTCGCAAATATAAATGCAGAGAAAGAAAATGAATAGGGGAGTGTTGTGTAATGGGAATTTTATATCAATCGCTGAGCCGTTAAGAAAATATTACAGAATAAATAGCAGAACTATAGGGAACTTAGGAACAAGACAGTAAAAACTACAGAAAAGGAGTGAAGAAAACAATGAAAAAAAAGTTATGGCAATGGAAACGTAGCTGGTCGAAGCTTGCATTTGTAAGTACGATCGCACTTTCTTCTGCTGGCACTGCAGCAGCTGCCGAGTCTGGGACCCAAGTGACTCAGACAACCCCTGAGATAGAAGAACCGATGAAAAAAGACCCGGTCATGACCGTAGGTGAGGATCGATTCGATAAAAAGCTCAAGCTTAATTTGTCGATCGAAAACACCCAAGTAGTGGTTCGGGAAGATGGCACGATCGATCAACCGATCCGTTTTTATCTATACAATAACTATCCATCGATGGTTCGTTCTTATCAGATCACTATCTACGAAGCTCGAGACGCAGAGCTGATCAGTCCAGTTCAAGTCATCTCCGGCGAAGCTCATGAAGGCTGGATCAGCTGGGATGGTCGACTACCTAGAGGAGCCTACTGGCAACCAAACCACGAATACAAAGCGGTCCTTGAGGTATTAGGAACAAACGGTAAGAAGGATGTGGTTCACCCGCTCTTCTTCAAGACCCTAACCATGAGCGACACAGCTACAGGAAAATTCAAAAATATCGAAGATCCCCATGAACTCCCGGGCTATGGAATTGACCGGACAGTGCATAGGGGCATTTTGCCGTCTAGTTCTTTTGGCAAGGCGGTCGTTCAGGCATCTCAGCTTGAAGGAGCTACCGATGTAATGCTCAACGGAGTTCCGGTAAAGGTGGACGCTCGAGGCCGAATGATGAAAGAAATGGTTCTGGAGCCTGGAGAACATCAAATGGTTCTGGAGTGGACCGATGCAGACGGCAAAAAACAAACCAAAGAAGAAACCATCACCATCGAAAAAGGCAAAAAGCGGGATTTCTTCTTTGTTGGGATGGCCGACATTACAGCCAGTAAGAATCGAGTCACCGGACCGGGCCAAGAGATTCTCAATGTGGACGAACGATTTGACGGGGGCACTCACTACGATAGTCGAGTGATGTTTTACCTAAAAGGCGATGTGGGGGCCAAGACACGAATCACAGCTCACGCCGACACTGGGGAAGATAAATTGAGCGATATGTTCAAGAAAATTGGCGACCGAGACCCTCGAAGATTTACCCGAGAAATTAGCTCGAAAGAACTTTATCCCATTTATGGAGATGGTTCCACTACTGTCAGCGACGTAGATACAGAAGGTAAATTTTACCTGAAAATTGAGCGAGATAAGACCCAATTCTTGTGGGGAAATTACACCAGCGATACCCAAGACACCGAGCTGGCGGCCTACAACCGTAGCCTCTACGGAGCTCAATTCAAACATGAATCGAAAGATTTGACCAAGTTCGGTAGTACGAAAAACTACTTCACTGCTTTTGCGGCAATCGGCGAAACCCGTGGAGCTCACAATGAATTTGCTTCCACTGGGGGAGCCTGTACTACTTAAAGCATCAACGGCTTACCGAAGGTAGTGTGAAACTCAAAGCGGAACTTCGAGATGGCAATACCGACCGTCTGGTCAGCAGCCGAGACCTGCAAGAAGGTGTAGATTATGAAATCGACAACTTCCAAGGCCGAGTGATCCTGACCAAAGCTTTAAGCATGACCAATAGCTCTAGCAGCATCATTTCAGGCAGCGGAATGCTAGGGGGCGACAATATCTACTTGGTAGCCGACTATGAGTACTATAGTGACGCTCTGACCCTAGATGGACAGAATACCTTCGGGGCTCGTGGTTCTGCTTGGATGGGAGATCACTTCCGATTGGGAGCCAACTACATCCAAGAAGAAAAAGAGACCGGGGGCAACTACAAACTCTATGGAGTAGATGCCACATGGAGACCTTATAAAGGCACCTATACCACAGTTGAATATGTCAAAACCAAAAGTTCACTAGGAGAAACCTTTTTCTCCGACAACGGGGGTATCGTTTTCAATGAAAAAGGTACACCTGAGGGAAGCGATGATGACGGCAAAGGCTTCAAAATTTCCCAAGTAATTAACTTCTCCGAGTTTACCAGCAACAAAATGCCCCTTACCTTTGATGGTTATTACAGCAAAAAAAGTAAAGGTTTTGCCAACTTCGTAGATGCCATCGATTATGACACTACTGAATACGGGGCAGAAGTGAAGTACGATTGGAAGCCAAATGGTCAACGAACCACTACTTTCAAGCATACCTATGAAAAAGAAGAGGCCAATCGGTACGAGCGAATCACTAGCTTGCTTCACACCGAAGAACTTCAAGTTGGGCCTCAAAGGAACAATCGAGGTCCAAGATCGCCGAGAGAAAACCTTCGGTACTGATGGAACCACTCGTGAGACTCTGGCCGCTGTGAAAGTGGAAAAAGAGCTTTCCCAAGGTCGTCATAAAATTTACGGAATCGTTCAAGGCACACTAAGCCGTGAGGGTGACGTAAAAGATAACAATAAAATCACTCTGGGCTTTGAAAGCCAAGTATCGAAAAAGCTTCGTTTAGGTCTGGAAGGGTTTACCAGCAACCGGGGCAACGGCGGTGGCATTTCAGCCAACTATGATCTCAACGAACGAGCCAGTATTTACACAAAAGTCACCAACGACCTAGATTCCAACAGTGGCCGAGAAATCAATACTACTGTAGGAACTAAATTTGCTCCTACTTCAAATTGGAATTCTATTCAGAGAAACAATACCAAAGTCGTAGCAAAGAGTACGAGACTTCCGATGTGTATGGCGTTCGCTACAAGCCAAACCGAAATCACAATTTCGAGATTTCCTATAGCAAGGGCGAAGTGAAGAAAAGCCTAGGCACTCTGACAGGCAAAAATTCTTCCATCAACGACCGCTATGTCTGGACTTTGGGCTACGGATTTGAAAATCCAAACCTAGAGTACAAAAGCAAGATCGAATACCGAGATGAAAAAGGCGATACCAACCTCAAGCAATGGGTCACAACGAATCGCCTGAAAACTTCCCAAAAAGGCGACTGGTCTTGGATGGCTCAATTCGACTATGCCAAAACCACCGGCCTAGACTCCAGGAGACAAAACCTTAGCCGACTTCACCGAAGCGGCGTTGGTTTGCCTATCGCCCAATCAAGCACGATCGATTCAATCTCTTCGGAAAAATCACCTTTGTTCGTGGACTGGATCCAGAAGATCAGTTCAACAAAAGTGATTCCAACATGAACGGTCGTACCCAGCTCGACAACGACGATTACGAGCAAAAAAGCCTAGTCTACTCCCTCGAATTCAGCAAAAAATTTGAAACCGCCTTCAAAGTAGCCCACCGCAAAAGGGAGCTAAGATATCGAGGCGAAAGCGATTGGTTCTCCTCAGGAGCGACTCTTTATGCAGTTCGAGGAAACTACAAAATCAACGAAAAATGGCAAGGCCAACTCGAATACCGCCACCTCGAAGTAGACACAGCCAAAGACAGCAAAGCCGGCTGGGTCACCAGTCTCTACCGCACCCTTGGCACCAACGCCAAAGTCGGCCTAGGCTACAACTGGACAGACTACAACGATGACTTGACGAGACTGGATTACAACTCTAAAAGGTTGGTTTATTAATCTAGTTGGGAAATGGTAAACGAGTACAAGATTATATCACCCCTAGGGTGAATAAAATCTTAGTACGAGGGATACCGCAACCTTGGCGATTCACAGTGAAGTGAGAGCCTAGTCCCAGCGGTGTAGAGAGACTACAGAATTTCCTAGCACAAAGTGCTAAGAAAATCGCATCGTTAGGACTAGGTTCATAATAGCTATCTTTGATAGCTAAATTCACTAAGGCTACGATGGGGCTCTGTGCTAGGCTCCTGTTCCACAGATCACCTGTAGGAGCACCTATGAAGCCCGTCTGTCACTTCGTTTGGTGCTCCTACACTCGATTCGCTTTAGCGAGAGAGTAGTAAGAGCCCCATCGGCCTCTTAGTGATTAACAAGCGTAAGCGAAGTTAGAACTTAGCCTAGCCGAGCCAAAGACCGATTTACTACGAAATAGTAAAAGCGTATCTGTACTGCGTATTGTTCACCATTTCTCAAGGAGCACAACGACAAAGAGAAATAAGCAGGAGCCCCATCACTGCCTTGGCGATTGGCAAGCGTAGTGCAGGTGAGAGCCTAGTCGTAGGGATGAACTCTTTTACTCATTCAATTTCAAAATAAAGGATCCATTCAAATATTCGGAAGGTCCTTAGCAAAAGTGCAAGCACTTTTGCAGACTAGTATTCTAGCGTCGCTAAAGCTTCCCAAGAATTGCGGTAACGGACACTCCTCCTACAAATCATTTTAGCGGCACTTCGTTTCTCAAAATGAAGTAGTCGGAAGAAAAGGAGTGAATTATACAAAAATGAGTGCAATATATAAAGAACCTCTATCGGTTCTCAAGCGGTTGCTCTTCGTTGCAATGGTTGTTCTGGGAATGACTGTTGGAATCTTTGAAGTCGATGCAGCTGGAATCGTTTCTGGCAAGGTATATAATGATACAAATAATGATGGTAGTTATACTTCATTATCAGATTTCATGTTTTCTGGTGTCACCGTGGAACTTCAGCCTTATAATGATGGAGCTGCAATTAAGACAACTACAACCAATGCAACTGGCGACTTTCAATTCACTGGAGTAACTACGCCAGGCAATTGCCGAGTAATTGTGAAAGCCGACACTTCTTATGGGCCAGTCACATTTGATGGCTTTTCCTTAAGTCTCAATCAAGATAAGACAGGAGCGATTCTTTTAGTCAAAGGGCTAGGAGGAAGCATTTCAGGCTCTATCTTTATGGACGCCAACCGAAATGGAACTCTTGATTCAGGTGAAAATACAGGCTACGCTTCTTCGGACGATATGAAAGTTCATTTACGTCTTGGCAGTACCAATACTTCACCTATTATTTCTTCCGTTTACATGAGTAAAACCGATGGTTCTTACTCTTTCAAAAATTTACCTTCTGGGGTTGCTTATATAGTTACCTTGGATGCAACTGATGTGGATATGAAAGGCTACGGAGCAGTTACAAGCTCTGGCTCTACCTCCATTGCCAAACCAGTCTCTTATATCAAGATCGCTACTGTCACCAGCGGTATTACCGGTAAAAATATCGGTATCACCGAAGTCAATGGTGATGGAGTTGGCGGCTTTGTGGTTATCGACCAAAATGGTGATAACGCCTATGTAATGGGCGAAGATGCTCCGCTCATCGGAGCCACTGTGGCTCTCTATTATGACGACGAGACCACACCAGTTCCCAATGTGGATTATACCCTAGCGATTAGTAGTGCTACTGGAGCCTATCAGATCAAAGATATTCCTCTCTGGAAATACAAAGTGAAAGTGACTCCTCCAGCAGGAAATATCCCTACTGGCGTGAGTCCTCCTACAGAAGTTGTATCTGGCAAGCCCGCCTTTTTGGCACTAGATATGAGCAAAGTAGAGCCTCACTCAAGCCGGAATTTCTACATGAAAGGCGATCCGGCCGATACTACCAAGACCAGTATTAGCGGTGCTGTTTTTGGTTACAATGATGTTAGTTGGACAGATGTTGCTGGGCCAGACGGTGGTGGTTTAGGTTATAACACCCCATATGGTACTAGATTTTCAAACATTACTGTAAAGCTTTATAATAATACAGGCACATTACTCTATACTCAACAAACCAAATCCGATGGAACCTATGGATTCAGCGGACTGGCAGCAGGAAGTTATAAAGTGACTATTAATAAAACAGATACGGATTCAAAATATAATACTTATCTGTTTATGAATGATACAGATGGAAAATCTGACGCTCCTGTGACACCACATCCACTAGTAAGTGGTGGTAAAAGAACTGGATTCGAGATCACTCTCAAAGCTGATGCGGGAAAACCAGAGGTAAATCAAAATTTTTGGTTTGGTCTTGCCGATTTGGGACGTATTGGGATTCGTCCTTATCTTGATTATATAAATGGTACTCATTAATGGAATGCGTCGATCAACGGCTTTCCTACATCTGGTGGGTTTGTTACTGCTGATTTTCGACTCTATCAAGAAGATGGTCGCCGAGCACTCACGGTCGGTGGCGCCGAAGTCGGAGATTTATCGATTACTGGTCAAGGAATGAGCAACGGATCGGGCCATTTTAATGGTGGCGGCGCCATTGTTCCGAGGATCTATAAAATAGTCCCTATCGCTGATACTTATGAAAGTTCAATTACCTATCAGAATGGGGCCACTTTTTATCGAACTGGCTCTATTAATGGAGAAGTTCTCCATGCCCCAATCTTTAAAGGGAAAAATAACATTTCGGGCCGCTTCTATGTAGATGTAAATAATAACGGCTCTTACGATACCGGGACCGATACTCCAATCTATATGGAGTCAGCTCGCCTCCACCGTTTGAAAGATGACAACACAGTTGATCATTCCATGTCTCTTATGGGTACTTATGGGGATGGTACCTATAAATTTACCAATTTACCTGATGGAAAATAGCGGGTTTTATTGGATGATAAAAGTCGTATTGCGGGTAATTATGGGGATCAAATCATTTGGAAAGATGATCCAACGGATACATTGATGCCCCAAACAGCTGTTTTCACCGTAACTGGACAAACGATTACGACTGGAGATTTGATTTTCCTCTCCGAAAATACAGATTTTTCGATCACGGAAAAAACTTATCTAGATATCCTACAATTCGGGTAGCTTAGATATGAATCCAACAGGGCCTTATGGGAGAAAAGATGTTCCTTTGGAAAAAGTGAAGATCGAACTCTTTAAAGAAGATGGTACCACTCCAGTCAAAGACGGTAGCAATCAATCAGTAGTTGCCGAAACTGGTACTGATGGTACTTTTACAATTACCGGCACTTTTTTGACTGCTGGAAAATATGTGATTAAAGCATCAAAAGCAAATATGACTGTAGCTACTGTGGGAACCCTAGCACCTGGAGCAACTCGGGCTATTGAGTTGAAGAACAAAAGTGATATTATTCAAGGCGAACTATTTCTTATGTAAGGCCCAGGCTATGTAGCAGGAGATATCTCTTATGGTCTAACTGCAAATGGATTGGATAGAGAAAGTTATAATTTCCCCCGCTCAGTCAAGTTAGAAAAAGAGATTAGCTCTGGCACATGGGCACAAGTACATTCGCTTACCTACACTGTTCCTTGGTATTTTGGTAATTTAGAGCCAGGGAATTATCAGGTAGTGACTACTGATACATCGTATACGGTAATCGCTGATAGAGACCCTAGTTCTCCTCTGGGAACGATTTCGTTTACTGTTTCTGCCACAGATTCTACTAAGCAAAAATACTACCGTCAAAATATGGTTTTTACATCTGGATCTCCCGCAACAATTAGAGGGCGTATTTTGCTGGATAGTAATGGCAATGGACTCATCGATGATGAGGACATGGAACTTACCTCTACTGATATTGGGGCGATCCGATTTGATTTTTATCGAACAGCTCTTTTTATGAAAGATTTTAATACTTTAACCAGCTCCAGTGCCATTGCTGCTATTGGGACAGCCACATTAAGCGGTTCTGAATATAAGCGGCCTACTCTGGCTTTTGGGAATTACTTAGTTCATTATGATGAAACTGCTTTAGCCGCTAAAGGACTTGAAGTAGTAAACAATGCGAAGGGTGGTATTCCAAATACAAGCGTCTTGTCGATTCCATCAGCTCATTCTTATGTAGGAACTGTTGGTACATTACAAGTACCAGTTAATACAGTTGACAAAGCGGATCAAGACTTCCTTGTCAAGCGTAGTACTCCATCGGAAATTTCTGGTCGAGGCTTCAATGACCAAGACTATAGCAATAGCGACTCAGGCACCGACGATGTAGGTCTCGGAGAAATGTCTGTCATTTTAAAGCAAGCAGGCAAAGCCGACAAAGTGCAAAGGGTAGATGCCAATGGATACTATAAATTCACTGGTCTACTAGATAGCACCTATACAATTGTACTGAGTGGTACACCGAATGATGGTGCCATGACTCTTGCTCCTAGAAGTCCGACTCAATATGCAAGTTTGAAAGTCGGTACTGGAGCAGGTGAAAACCTTACTTACTTACACAAGGATTTTTGGTACCACAAAGCTGGTGAAGCCGGTATTGCTGGTACTCTCATGATCGACTTAAATAATAATCACCAGCCAGACCCTCAAAGCGACTTCCCCTTGGCTGGAGTAAAGATTGTCCTCAAAAAATCGGGCAACGAAGTCAAAAGTGTTGTCACCAACGGAAGTGGAGCCTTCAAAATCACTGGAATTGCAGAAGATACTTATACTTTAGAAGTCACTCCTGCTACCTCCGCTGAAGCCCAAAAACTTCCTACAGGCTACACGATTTATCACAATGTAGCTGGTGCAACTATTTCCAATACCATGACCATCGTCATGGCGGCGGGGATGAATAGCGGTCAGTGGTTCTTAGCTGCCGGGGACAGTAATACTAATCGTGGCGAAGCTACTGGTGGAGCAGCTTTGTTAAAAAGTGGTATCTCCAGATTCCTCTACGAAGGAAGTAATGCTACCCCGACTGCCACCCTATTATCCAACGCAGTAGTGGACCTCTACAATGGTACTTCCTTGATGGGAAGCTACACCACAACCAGTACGGGCAAATACCAATTCTTCAATCTATCTTCCACTGGAAGTTACAAAGTAGTGCTACGATCTGCTCCTTCGGGCTATGGTATCCGTGGTGATGTGGACGCAGCCACTCCGGCCGGAACCATAGCTACCGCCGTCTCCAGTGCAGTGGCAAGCCCAGGGGCTCATAGTAAAAATATCTGGTTCGCGACTCTGAGTGCAGTAGGAATTAAAGGAACTGAGGTCTATCAAGGCAGTGCCGCTGGCTCTATTCCTTTATCCGGATTGACCGTCGAATTGTACGACATCAATTACCCTCCTAGCGTCCCAGCAAATCTTCCAATTCGAACCAGTACTACTGATGGAACGGGAAATTATAAATTTGAAAATATCCCAACTGTTGGCTATATTGTCAAAGTAAAAGCCCAAAGAAAAAACGACAAAGGCTACAGTGATTCCCCCGGCTACACCGGGGGAAATTTTAATCCCAAACCCCTAAATTTTAAATTTGGGGTTGCTTTGGAAAAAAAACCCCCAAA
>JAGWCC010001413.1:0-27876 GCA_022651775.1 Drusus annulatus
ATTAGCCTAAGAATGCCAACAAAATACCCGCTGCAACAGCACTACCAATCACTCCAGCAACATTGGGTCCCATGGCGTGCATCAGCAAATAGTTTGTCCTATCATACTTGATACCAACATCTTGAGATACTCGAGCAGCAGCCGGCACTGCCGAAACTCCCGCATTACCAATCAATGGATTGATCTTGTTTCCCTCCTTCAAGAATAGGTTCATAAACTTCACAAACAGCACTCCTCCAGCCGTGGCAACAAAGAATGAGCAAGCCCCCAGAGCAAAAATACCCAAAGATTTGACCGTCAAGAATGTCGTAGCCTGCGTAGATGCACCAACAGTGAGACCAATCAAAATCGTCACAATATCAATCATCGGGCCGCTAGCAGTGGTGGCCAAACGTTTTGTCACACCACTCTCTTTTAGTAGGTTACCCATAAACAACATGCCAAGTAGTGCCAATGCCGAAGGTACCAAGAAGGCCGTCAATAAGATCCCAATCACTGGAAACATAATTTTCTCCAACTGAGCCACCGGACGTGGAGGTTTCATTCTGATCAACCTCTCCTTGCTGGTGGTGAAAAAACGCATCACTGGAGGTTGGATCACAGGCACAAGAGCCATATATGAGTAGGCCGAAATTGCAACGGCACCCAAAAAGTCTGGAGCAAGTTTGGAGGTCAAGAAGATCGCCGTTGGACCATCTGCACCACCAATAATAGCAATCGACCCCGCCTCATTAGCAGGAAACCCTAGAGCCAAAGCTGCAATATAGGCTACAAAAATACCGATCTGAGCAGCCGCACCAACAAGCATCAATTTTGGATTAGAGATCAGAGCCGAAAAATCGGTCATTGCCCCAATCCCCAGAAAGATCAGCGGCGGATAGAGCCCCTTGACAACACCAAAATAGAGATAGTTCAGAACCGAACCATCTTCATAGATTCCAACCTCCAGACCTGGAGAGTAGGGGATATTCCCAACTATAATACCAAAACCAATCGGAACCAACAACATTGGTTCAAACTGATACCTAATAGCCAAAAATATGAAAACAATCCCAACCAGAATCATTATCAAGTGACCAGAGGTCATATTGGCAAAACCTGTGTAGGTGAAAAATGTCTGTAGATTCTCCCACAGGAAAGAAAGAACCCCTTGATTTGCGACCTCAGCTACCATCATCCTATTGTCACTAATACATCACCCTCAAGTACCGAATCTCCCTTGACAACAGCGATAGATTTAACAGTTCCCTCCTTGTCTGACTCAATGTTGTTCTCCATCTTCATGGCCTCCAGCACCAACAACTTCTGACCAATCTTCACCGAGTCGCCAACATTGACAGCCAACGAGATGATAACTCCAGGAAGTGGGCTCTTCACCGCAGCTCCAACAGCACTCACCGCAGCCTCGGGCTTGGTTGTCTTTGCTGTTGAGGGGTGAGAGTCAGTAGAGGGGATACTAGGCCCCTGAACCAACTTCGGAGCCAACGACTTGCTCTCCATGCCCTCAACCTCAACGTTGTAGGCAGCACCATTGACCATAACCTCGGCTACTCCGTTCTCTATGTTATTGATCTGAACGGCATAGTCATTGCCGTTTATCATAAATTTATACTCCTTCATAATCTCGAAACGTTATTTTTTATTAGGAACTTGTCTGATTCCATAAATCTTTGAACTCCATGGTGAATAGGCTCTAGCAACCCTGTTAATGGTCAATATTCTAGACTCATTATCGTGTAGATCGGCCTGATACATCTGCATTGCAACCGCAATGGCCGCAATTTGCTCCCCAGTATATGAAATTTCACTAGTCACCACAGTACTTGCCGCAATCTCTTCGCCCTTGCTGCGTCTCTCTTTGCGACGAGCAATTCTCACCATATTCCGACCCAAAATCTTAAACAGAAGGTAGAGCACCAGTAGAGCCGCAAAAACAACCGACATCGCAGTTATTGCCATAACAACACCCGAGGAGTCGCGCTGACGAAATTGCTCATGTTGAGGGATTTCGATCGCAATCTCATTGGTTGAGTTGGGCGTGGTTCGAGTCAACTTGCCGAAGATCAACTCTCCGTTGTCGTTCATCTCTCGACCCATAGAAACATCATCTTGTTGCTCATCAATGTTGTAAGTCACCTCATCAATCAAACCACCACTTGCATCAAGAAATGCCAAATATCCAGTCTCATCAAGACGGAAGTTGGTGTGAAAAGTACCCTTGGTATCAGTGCCCTCGCAGAAAAAAATTGCATATCCCTGAGGTGGAATAAGTGTACGGACATCCTCAGTAGGAATTCGGTACCGAAGCGTCTGGCTGCCCTTGTGAACAGTTAGGTAGCACCCAGCAATATTAATGTTGGCATGACCACTATTAAAGAGCTCAACCCACTGCTCGCGGTGTCCATAATTATCTTCATAGTTATCCACATTGCGAACCAACAACTCATTGATCCTAATGTCGCTAATCCCCTGACCAAAGGCTGTCGAACCTGCCAAAAGCAGAGACATAGTCAGCACAAAGCGGGGCAAAGCCCTAGTTAAAACTCTCAAAATCATACTACAACGGGATATTAGAGTGCTTCTTAGCAGGGTTAACAACACGCTTTGTGGCAAGAGACTGAAGAGCCCTGATGATCCTAAATCTTGTGTTACGAGGCTCAATCACATCATCAATATAGCCATACTTAGCCGCCTCATAAGGATTGGCAAATTTGTGGCGATACTCCTCCTCCTTCTCAGCAACATAAAGTGCTCTCTTGTCGAAATCACTAATGGCACCAATCTCTTTTGATGACAGCACCTCTGTGGCACCCTGGGGCCCCATCACTGCAATCTCTCCCGTAGGCCAAGAGTAGTTCAAATCACCACGCAAGTGCTTAGAACTCATCACACAGTAGGCTCCACCATAGGACTTCCTTAGAATCACTGTCACCTTTGGCACCGTTGCCTCACCATAAGCAAACAGCAGTTTAGCTCCATGAATAATCACACCTCCGTACTCCTGTGCTGTACCCGGCAAAAATCCAGGAACATCTACCAGAGTCACCAATGGAATATTGAACGCATCGCAAAAACGCACAAAACGAGCAGCCTTCCTCGAGGCATTAATATCTAGAACACCAGCCATATACTTAGGCTGATTTGCAACGATACCAACACTCTGACCATTGAACCTCGCAAAACAGGTGATAATATTTGGTGCAAAACGGCTCTGGCTCTCCAAAAAATCGCCATTATCGGCCACCGAGCGGATAACATCAAGCATATCGTAAGGCTTGTTTGGATTGTCAGGAATGATCTCATTCAACGCCTCATCTAGCCTATCAATCGAATCGGTGCAGACTGCCAACGGAGCATCTTCGAGGTTGTTCTGAGGTAAATAACCCAGCAACTTGCGGATCAATCCCATGCACTCCTGCTCTGTATCCACAGCAAAGTGTGCAACACCCGACTTAGTTGAGTGTATCGTAGCACCACCCAACTGCTCCTGAGTAACATCCTCCCCCGTCACCGTCTTAACAACCTTTGGACCAGTCAAAAACATATAACTAGTCTCCTTCTTCATCACAATAAAATCTGTCAAAGCAGGAGAGTATACCGCTCCCCCAGCACATGGCCCCAAGATTGCAGAGATCTGAGGAACTACACCCGAAGCAAGAATGTTGCGTTGGAATATCTCGGCATAACCCGACAGTGCATTTACACCCTCCTGAATCCGTGCACCACCCGAGTCGTTCAGACCAATCACAGGTGCTCCAGTCTTCATGGCCATATCCATTACCTTGCAGATCTTGTTGGCCAGAGACTCAGAGAGTGAGCCGCCCAACACTGTAAAATCCTGAGCATATACATACACCAAACGCCCTTCAACAGTTCCATACCCTGTTACAACCCCATCTCCAAAATAGGTCTCTTTTTCAAGACCAAAATTGGAACAACGGTGCTTCACAAACATGTCTAACTCCTCAAAGCTTCCCTCATCAAGAAACATCTCAATTCGCTCACGAGCCGTGAATTTACCTTTACTATGCTGAGAGTCGATCCGCTTTTGGCCGCCACCCATTTTTGCCTCCTCACGAAATGCAATCAGCTGTTGTATCTTATCTAAATTGGTACTCATACCTCAATCGAGTTAAAAGTTGCTATGATTATTTTTTGTTTTTATCTTCACACAGTTCTGTCAACACTCCAAGAGTAGACTTTGGGTGCAGAAAAGCAATAGTCAACCCCTCGGCTCCCTGTCGCGGAGTTTTGTCGATTAGGGTTACGCCAGCCTTCTCAACATCTTCAAGAGCAGCCTCGATATTGTCCACAGCAAAAGCGATGTGGTGAACCCCCGGCCCCTTTTTGTCAATAAACTTAGAAATCGAACCCTCTTCAGAGGTAGATTCTAGAAGTTCAATTTTGGTCTGCCCAACCATGAAAAAGGCCGTCTTCACCTTTTGGTCTGCAACCTCCTCGATGTTGTAACACTTCAGCCCAAGGGTCTGTTCCCAATAGGGTATTGCCTCTTCGAGTGAGTTGACAGCAATACCGATGTGTTCAATGTATGAAACTTTCATTTTGATATATTTTTATAAGATTTTGTATCATTTTATCGCAATCTGCCACCTCAACTACACCAATCCTACAAAGATAACAGCTTTTTTTTGATAAAATAAACATTTGCTGATATTTTTTTCACACTTATTTTTGACCATGTTTTTCGGTACTAAATAGTCATACTTTTTCCCCAATAAATAAGCCCAATCTCTACAGATTGGGCTTTCAGATTAGTATCAAATCTTAAAACTATCTCCCTACACTTTGCTCAACAAAGTGATTTGAGCCTTGGCAGCAGCAACACGTCCACCGGCTGTAACTTTTTTGTAGTTCTCAATAGCCTTTGGCTTGTTATCCTTATTTTGGTATGCGGCACCTAACATAAAGTACACCTCAGATTTCTGAGTAACCGATGTCTGAGCATTGGCTGCTGTCTCACCACTGGCGATCACCATGTCCCAATCCTTTAGGTTGGTTGCAATCTGAACCTTCATCAAACTTGCCTGTGCATTGGTTGGGTTCAGTGCCAAAACTTTATCAAGATAGGAGAAACATTTCTCATTTTCACTCTCTTTAGAGGCATTGCTTGCCGCCACCATCAGGTAATATTGATACTTCTCACTGGCTGCTACTGAGGCTTCAGCGTATTTGCTGTGCTTTTCAGCCAAGGCAATAATTGATTGGTATACCTCTCCACCCTTCTCAAGGTCGCCCATTTCGCAGTAACTCATGGCCAAATTCATGCCCAATTCTGTATCATTTGGGTTGGCTTTATACCCCTTCGAATAGATCTCAACCGCCTTTGGGTAGTCGCCATCGTTGAACGCCTGAGCAGCCATGCCTTGGTAGATAGTCGAAATTTGACCCCTAGCATTAGTCATAATTTTTGCGTTGCCCTGCATCTCAGCTTGCTCCATTGCTATAGTCAACTGAGTAATAGCTAGATCCAGCTCGCCTGCCTTTGCATGTCTAATACCCTGGCTGAAATAGAGCGAAGGAAGTATCTTTTGAGCTGCCTGCACCGTCTCCATCGCCTCTGGACCAGCCTTCAGACCCAACTCAATTGTGCTATTCAAAGCTGCTATTGCTCCAGGATAATCTTTAGCTTCCAACAGAGCCGCCGCCTCTGCATACTTCTCATCAACCTCATCTAGGGTCTGTGCCTGAACTCCGACAAACATAAATAGTGTTGCAATAACCAATAAAAAACCTCTCATCTTTACCATAATTATATAATTATACATTTAGTTTATAAGTTCATGCTCATGATAAGTAACTCCAAACAATTATTGTCGCTTTTTTTGGGTTTTTAGCGGCATCTTTTTTACCGACAATGCTCACTTTAGCCCGCTAAAGCTCCGCTTGCCGTCAAAAAAGCTACTGGCTAAAAACCTCAAAAAAATACGATAATAATTATTCTTCATTACTTATGTGTAAATTATATCATTAAATGTTTCTTAACTAGTGACAACTCACAAAACTAGTTTATTAATTGTGAAAAAACAAAATTTCATCGCAATTTCTTAAAAAAATCAACCATCATCTCGCTGCATTCATGCTGAAGTACCCCCGAGGTGACCTCTGTTTTGGTGTGAAACAGAGACTTACCAACGGTAGTACAGCCCCGTTTTGGGTCGTCTGCCCCATATACTATGCGTGCAAGTTGACTCCAATTACACGCTCCGGCACACATCACACATGGTTCGACGGTGACATACAAAGTGCATGCTGACAAATACTTGCCACCAATTGTTGATGTTGCAGCGGTGATGGCCTGCATCTCGGCATGGGCAGTGGCATCGCCCAAGGTCTCAACCAAGTTGTGCCCACGCCCAACCACCACTCCACCACAGACCACCACTGCTCCGATGGGAACCTCGCCCCTGGATTGAGCCAACTGTGCCTGTTGAATGGCTAGACGCATAAAAAAAATGTCTTGTTTATTCTCTGTCTCCATTTTAATATTTACCTTTGGGCTGTCTTAAGTAACGCCAAACAATTATTTTCGCTTTTTTTTTGGGTTTTTGCGGCATCTTTTTTACCGACAATGCTCACTTTAGCCCGCTAAAGTTACGCTTACCGTCAAAAAAGCTACTCGATAAAAACCTAAAAAAAATCACCACAATAATTACTCTTCATTACTTAGCTGTTTATGAAATTATATTTTATACAAAAATAGTAGAATTATGTATAGGAAACACACTTGTGGCGAATTAACACTCCAAAATGTTGAACAAACTACCACCCTAGCAGGTTGGGTGCAGAAAGTTCGTAACCTGGGGGCGATGACCTTCATTGATATCCGAGACCGCTATGGGATCACTCAGTTGGTTGTTGATGAAAACTCGTCGGATCAGATCAAGGCGGTTGCGGCTCAATTGGGTCGCGAGTATGTGATTCAGGTGACAGGAATAGTTGTTGAACGAGCAGCCAAGAACCCCAAAATGGCCACTGGTGATATAGAGATTATCGTCTCTGAACTCACCATACTCAATGTAGCCCAAACCCCTCCCTTCACCATTGAGGATCAGAGTGATGGTGGCGATGAGCTGAGAATGAAGTATCGCTACCTTGATCTGCGTCGTCAACCGCTTCAGCAGGCGATGATGCTCAGACATAAGATGGCACAAAGAGTTAGGACTTATCTTGATGATAAGGGTTTTATGGAGATTGAGACTCCATATCTAATAGGGTCAACGCCCGAAGGGGCTCGAGATTTTGTGGTGCCATCACGAATGAATCAGGGCGAATTTTATGCCCTGCCACAGTCGCCCCAAACATTCAAGCAGTTGTTGATGGTGGCAGGGTATGATCGTTATTTTCAGATTGTGAGGTGTTTTCGTGATGAAGATTTGAGGGCTGATCGGCAGCCCGAGTTTACTCAGATAGACTGCGAAATGGCTTTTGTCGATCAGAATGATGTTTTGGAGACCTTTGAGGGTATGGCTAAATCGCTGTTCAAGACCACATTGGGTGTTGAGTTGACGGAAGCATTTCCCCGTATGACTTGGGCTGATGCCATGAGCAAGTATGGTTCGGATAAGCCAGATATCCGTTTTGGAATGGAGATTTGCGAGATTACGGCCTCAATGAAGGGGCACGATTTTGCGGTGTTTGATGATGCTGAGTATATCGGAGCGATTTGTGCTCGGGGGTGTGCAGAGTTTACCCGAAAGAATTTGGACGAGTTGACCGACTTCGTAAAGCGACCACAGATTGGGGCTAAGGGCATGGTCTATGCACGAGTTGAGGCCGATGGACGTGTTAAATCGAGTGTGGATAAGTTCTATGGAGCGGAGGATCTTGAGGCTGTTGCTAAGGCCACAGGTGCACAGGCTGGAGATCTGATTTTGATCCTTTCGGGCGACCGTGATAGGACACTTAAGGCTCTGGGTGAGTTGAGGTTGGAGCTTGGTTCGCGGTTGGGACTACGAGATAAGAGCAAGTTTGCACCCTTGTGGGTTGTGGACTTCCCGCTGTTGGAGTGGGATGAGGAGTCGGGGCGTTTCTTCGCCATGCACCACCCATTCACCGCTCCAAAACAAGAGGATTTGGGTCTGTTTGACACCGATCCTGGTGCGATTCGTGCCAATGCCTACGATTTTGTGGTGAATGGGGTTGAAGTTGGTGGCGGATCTATTCGAATTTTTGACTCAGAACTCCAGAAAAAGATGTTCTCCGTCCTTGGATTTACTGATCAGGAGGCTCAAAAACAGTTTGGTTTCTTGATGAATGCGTTCAAATTTGGGGCTCCGCCTCATGGTGGTATTGCATTTGGGCTGGATCGCTGGTGCTCTTTGTTTGGTGGGTCCGATTCTATCCGAGACTATATTGCCTTTCCAAAAAACAATTCGGGTCGCGATGTCATGATAGAGGCACCGGCTACCATTGCTCCTGAGCAACTGAAGGAGTTGGGGATTGTGATAAAATAGGGGACAGGTGAAGAAGGTGGCAAATGCAGATTTGGGGCGGCTCTCCATTGAGGAGTTTTCTGCCCTCGATAAGCTCCCAGTTGTTGTGGTTCTGGATTCGGTCAGGAGTATGAGCAACGTTGGGTCGTTCTTCAGGACCTGCGATGCCTTTGCTGTTGAGCAAATTGTCTTGTGTGGCATCACAGGGACTCCCCCCAATAAGGAGATTCACAAAACTGCTCTCGGAGCAGAGATCACTGTTGCATGGAGCTATGAGAAGTCGACCCAGCAAGCCATTGTGCAGTTGAGAGACCAAGGGTATCGGTTGGTGGCGGTGGAGCAGGTTGAGGGAGCAGTGATGCTCTGGGACTTTAGAGTTGAGCAGGGGCAAAAGTATGCACTTATTTTCGGAAATGAGGTAGACGAGGTTGATCAGCAGGTTGTTGACCTATGTGATCTGGCCGTTGAAATACCCCAAGCGGGAACCAAGCACTCTCTCAATGTAAGTGTCTCTGCTGGTGTTGTGCTTTGGAGTTTTTTTAGCAAGTTTGGAGTAAGATAATTTGTTGTAGGTTCATCTAAAATTAGTTAATCATGTCAGTAGAGGGTAAAAATAGAGCAGTAACAACATATCGTTTGTCGGAGATGAAGCAGCGAGGTGAGAAGATATCAATGCTAACCGCGTATGACTATTCGATGGGGCAAATACTTGATCAAGCAGGAGTTGATGTCATTTTGGTTGGAGACTCGGCTGCAAATGTGATCGCTGGTTATGATAGTACCGTTCCCATGACGCTAGATCACATGATCTATCATGGTAGAGCTGTATCCAGGGGGGTTAAGAGGGCGTTGATAGTTGTAGATTTGCCTTTTGGTACCTATCAGGGCAACTCAATGGAGGCACTGGCTTCGGCTATCAGGATTATGAAGGAGACGGAGTGTAATGCTGTAAAACTGGAGGGTGGTGAGGAGATTTTGGAGTCTGTGAACAGAATACTTTCTGCGGGGATCCCTGTCATGGGTCACCTGGGACTTACGCCCCAGTCAATCCACAAGTATGGAACCTATTCGGTTAGGGCCAAGGGCAAGGAGGAGGCTGATAAACTTATTTCCGATGCACTACTGCTTGAGAAGGCGGGTTGCTTTTCGATTGTTGTTGAGAAAATTCCTGCAGATCTTGCCGCTCATGTGGCAAAGGCTTTGACAATTCCATTGATTGGTATTGGTGCAGGGGGAGGTGTAGATGGTCAGGTGCTGGTGGTACATGATATGTTGGGGATAACTGCTGGCGAATTTTCTCCTCGCTTCCTGAGGCGTTATGCCGACCTGCGAACCACGATGACCGAGAGTGTTGAGAGATACATTGAAGATGTTAAAAGTGGAGATTTCCCAAACCCAAGTGAGCAGTATTAATCATTGAACGCGACCTCAGGGGCCCATTATGGTTCTGTCCTATAATGGTAAGGTAACGATGCCAAAAAAAGAGACCCGCTAATCAAATTAGCGGGTCTCTTCTCTTGTGGTCCTACCAGGACTCGAACCTGGATCTGAAGTTTAGGAAACTTCTGTTCTATCCCTTGAACTATAGAACCGTGAAAATACTATTTTGGCACAGCAGCACTCAACTTTCTAGCTGAGTGCTAGCCATATAATTATTTTGAAAATTTGTCTCCGTCATAACCCCACTTAATAAGGATAGAACCCCAAGTGTAGCCTCCACCAAATGCTGCTAAGATCAGGTTGTCGCCCCTCTTCAATTGAGACTCATAGTCCCACAAACACAGAGGTATTGTTGCAGTTGTGGTGTTGCCAAATCGCTCAATGTTGATCATACACCTCTCTGCAGGGAGACCCATTCGCTTTGCCACCGCATCAATAATTCGCATGTTTGCCTGGTGGGGCACCAAATATCTAACATCCTCCGACTCTAGACCATGGCGTTCCATCATCTCTGCCGCAACATCGGCCATTCTCGAAACCGCTGCCTTAAATACAACCTTGCCATCTTGATAAATTGTGTGCCACTTATTAGCCAACGTCTCCGCTGAGCTAGGATGGGCCGAGCCACCACCCTTCATGTACAAAAATTCTGCTCCCGCTCCGTCTGAGTGAAGGATTGCATCTTGCAGACCATACCCTTCAGTATCAGCCTCCAACAAAACACATGCCGAAGCGTCTCCAAACAGAGGACAAGTATTCCTATCTGTGTAGTCAACAATCGATGACATCTTGTCTGCTCCAACAACAATGACCCTCTTATATGTACCCGCCTGAATAAACTGAGCACCTGTCTGAAGTGCAAACAAAAAGCCACTACATGCAGCCGACAAATCGTATGCAAATGCGTTAGTTAGTCCATTGTTGTAAGCAATAATATTTCCTGTCGAGGGGAAAAACATATCTGGAGTCACTGTGGTGCAGATCAGAAGATCGATACTCAATGGATCGACACCTGTCTTGTCCAACAAATTTTTAACCGCACGCGTACCCATATAAGATGAACCCAAACCCTCACCCTTGAGAATGTGACGAGTTTTGATACCTATTCTAGTCATAATCCACTCATCGCTGGTGTCAACCATGCGGCTCAACTCATCGTTATCTAGAATATAATCAGGCACATAGGCCCCCGTACCTGTTATGGTTGCAGTAATCTTTCCCATTAAGTTCTAATTAAAGGTTTCAATTAATTTTTTGACCAGACCCGACTTAATTGTCTTACTGGTCTCTAGAATCATATTCTGAATCGCCAACTGTGTAGAGCAACCATGACCAATCAGCACGGTAGAGTTTATACCCAAAACAGGTGTTCCCCCAGTGGCTTCATAGTTTAGTGGTGCCAAAAAGTCGCTGTCCACACCAGAGTCTTTCTCAATATCATAAAAACTCTCAGCCAGTTTCAAAACCACATTACCAACAAATCCATCACAAACAATAACATCAGCCACATCTCCAGCAAAAAGTGAACCTCCCTCAATGTTGCCCACAAAGTTGATCTCTCCACACTGCTCCATCAGTTCGTATGCCGCCTTGGTGAGAATATTTCCCTTCTCCCGCTCTTGACCAATATTGAGTAGAGCAATTCTAGGATTCTCAACACCCATCATCAGCTTAGCATAGATGCTACCCATTAATCCATACTGGCACAAAACCTCTGGTTTGCAGTCAGAATTTAGACCCACGTCCAGTAAAAGCGACGATCCACCAGCTCTGCTTGGTACCAATGTAGAGATCGCGGGACGAATTACCCCCTCAATCTGCTTCACTGTATACATGCAGCCAACCATCATTGCCCCTGTACTACCCGCACTCGCAAAACCATCTATCTTACCCTCCATCAAGTACTTAAACCCAACAGCAATGCTAGAATCTGGCTTCTTCAAAAATGCTTGAGCCGGATGATCAACCATCTCAATAACCTCCGAGGTGTGTACTATCTCAAACAGATCTAGTGGACAACCCTCGGTAACAAGGATCTCCTCAATCTGAACCTGATCTCCAAACATCACAATCTTACTGGTAGAATCGAGAAGTTTAGAGGCTGATATTGCACCCAAAACAACAACCAATGGAGCAAAATCCCCCCCCATCGCGTCTACTCCTATCTTAAGCATAGTCCTTACGTTGTTATGTACTAACCCCACCAAAAGACTATTCTGCCGCCTTCTCTACTGCCATTTTACCGCGGTAGAACCCACACTCAGGGCAAACACGGTGGTAAAGTACTGCTGAACCACAGTTCGAGCATACAGCAACAGTTGGTGCAACTGCCTTATAATGTGTTCTTCTCTTATCTCTTCTTGTTGATGAGATTTTGTGTTTAGGATGTGCCATCTTGAAAAATATTTAAATATTTATATTCTGATAACTATTATACTAAAGTCTTTATAACTTATCTTTCAAATCCTTGAGCTTGTCCCAAGGATTTTGCTCCCCTTCAGCCTTGGATTGTGTCAAATCTTCAAACTCTTGCTCAGTTACAATCTTGAATTTGGAGAGCATATCCGAGTTGCACAGTGGATCTCCATTGCTATCCTCACCATGAACCCGCTGGTAGGGAAGCCCCAAAACAATACCTTCATAAATATACTGCTTCAGATCAATAACATCTTGCTGGGGACTAACCCACATTATCTCGCCATCAAACTCCTGCTCCTGAGTGTGCGAAACCTGTACCACTAAACTGTCATCTAAATCAATCTCTAATATGCAATCTTCAAGGCATCTGTCGCAAGCAACAGTTACCACTCCAGTCAATTCAATGTCAAGAACCATCAAAACGGTTGACTCCTTTTCCAACTCAACCCAGGCAACAACCTGACCGCCCAAGATTTCTGAACCATCAAATGAGCTGAAAAACGAGTTGTCTAAATCAAACCTAAACCTGTGTGTGCCAGTGCTTAAGCCCTTGTAGGATATATCAATCTTGTCCAAAATCAAAGTTTAATAACGAAAACAGTCCACAAAGGTAAAAAAGTTTACTGGATCTGCAAAGTTTTACTCTACTTTTCCAGAATAAGATAGTATCTCGATTTATTGCAATTTCCAATACAAGTCCGTATCTTGTCAGCCATAACGATTTTTAGACAATCAATAGCCTAGAACAGATATTTTAACTTGATGAATAACAATCAATTTACCTGCACTCTGACTAGCCTCTATGCTCAATGGTGGCGCTACAATATTTATATGACAATGGTCTGTTTCGATGCAGATAATCAGGTAGTTGGGTATAAAAATTTTGTAGACAAGGTCTATGATATTGAGAATGAACCACTCAATAGGCAACAACCTATTGATTATAACCCCAATCGAGAACTGTGCCTCACAAGCCTACCTTGCCACCACGCAGAGCTATATCTATATGCTATAGCAAACACTTTTCCCAGTTCGTTGGTGATCCGAGACTCACCCAGTTTTGGGGCCAATTTAACAATTTGTTGTGGCGACGTGCAGATCAGTAAGAGCGAATTTGAGGTTAATCAATGGGGTGGATTGACTCTAGTGGCATACCCTGTAAATTTAAAATAGCAGAAGATGAACCGATATTTACTATCTGTTTTAGCACTAATTATCTCCCTTTGTCCTTTTGTGGAGGCCGTGGCAGGGTTTGACTACTCTCAGATTCAGGCGGGCAAGTTTATACAGAAATCTGTGGTGGGTGTTAGGTCTATGAGTGATGGGACGCACTACACGGTGAAGGAGGGAAACACAATTGTTAAGAGAGACTACCACAGGGGTGAAGTTGTGGAGAGGATTGTTATCGATAGCCTTGTGCAGTTTTCGGACTATGAATTTAGTGCTGATGAGCAGTTGATACTGTTGGTTGTAGATCGCCAGAGGGTCTATCGCCACTCCTTTTTAGCCAATTACATGATCTATGATAGGACAACCTCCACTCTGAAGCCTCTTTCAACTGGGGGCAAGCAGCAAGTTGCCACCTTCTCTCCAAAGGGGAGTAGGGTTGCATTTGTGAGAGAGAACAATATTTTTTGTCTTGACATAGCCACGGGGCACGAGCAGCAGTTGACCTTTGATGGTGAACGTAATCGGATTATAAATGGCGTTCCAGATTGGGTTTATGAGGAGGAGTTTGGTTTTGCTCGAGCCTTTGAGTGGTCGGCAGATGGTGAGAGGTTGGCTTTTTTGAGATTTGATGAGTCGGCGGTACCAGAGTACTCATTCATGCAGTATCTAGATGCCCTCAGCAACCCAAAGCCATATACTTATAAATATCCTAGGGCGGGTGAGACAAATTCGACGGTGACCCTTTGGGTGCACAATTTTCACAGCAACTCCTCGCAAGCTGTTCCAATGCTCTCCACAGATAGCTACATTCCCCGATTTGGCTGGACACCTGGTGGCACACTCTATTATTATCACACCAATAGGCTTCAGAATAGTTTTCATCTCTTTATAGCTAAGGCGATTGGTGGCTCGGCAGAGTTGCTTTTTAGCCGCTGCATCTATTCGGAGAGTTCCGACCGATATGTTGAACATTTGACCAACCAAACCATCACCTTTTTGCCCGATGGCAAGCGGTTTGTGGTTAAGAATGAGAGCAGTGGGTTTATGCACCTATACCTATATAGTATGGAGCAGAATGGAAGCCGACTGGTGAATGCCATCACCAGTGGTCAATGGGAGGTGACAGAGTTGGTGGATATAGTAGATAGTAGAGTCTATTATATTAGTAATGAGGGTTCAGAACTGGAACGTAACCTCTACTGTGTTGGTTTGAATGGCAAAGATAAACGTAGATTGACAAATTTATTAGATTCTGATTCACAGATTTCACATGGGGTCTATCGGGTCACTGCTAGCAGGGGAGTGCAATATTTTATAAGCTACTTTTCCAACGTCTCCACCCCACAAGTGGTTACTCTGCATAGAGGCGATGGCACAAAAATCCGTACTTTGGAGGATAATGCTGCTCTGCGGGGGTACATAGATAGTTTAAAACTGCCACAGAAACAATTTTTCACCTTCAAAACTGAGACTGGCACAGAGTTGAATGGGTATATAATCTACCCGCCAGATTTCGATTCAACCAAGCGTTATCCTCTTTTGATGACCCAATACTCTGGCCCGGGATCGCAGGAGGTGTTGAATCGATGGAGTGTTGGCTGGACAGATGTGTTGGTGCAACAGGGGTATATTGTTGGCTGCATTGATGGACGTGGCACAGGGGGACGGGGGGAGGAGTTTCGCAAGTGCACTTATGGGGATTTGGGACGTAAGGAGGTTGAGGATCAACTCTCTGCGGCACACTATTTTGGAGCCCTACCATATATTGATGCCTCTCGCATTGGGATCTATGGCTGGAGTTATGGAGGTTTCATGGCTCTGAATTGTCTGCTCAAGGGTGGTTCACTATTCAAGATGGGGATTGCAGTGGCTCCGGTGACCTCGTGGCGATTTTATGACACCATCTATACAGAGATTTACAACGGACTACCGAAGGATAATGCGAAGGGATATGATGAAAATTCGCCAATCAATTACGCCAATCTGCTGGAGTCTAAGCTATTGATAATTCATGGTACTGCTGATGACAATGTCCATGTAATCAACTCCTATGCAATGGCCAGAGCTTTCGTGGCTGCAGACAAGCAGTTCGACATGATGATCTATCCCGATGACAACCACTCAATGGTGCCTCACGGTAGAGATCACGTTATGAAGAAGCTGATTGACTACACACTAACCAGCCTTTAGCAGGGGGTGAGATGAATTTTTTGCTCAAAGGAATAATGAGCCATTTTTCATTACTTAAGTAACTCCAAACAATTATTGTCGCTTTTTTTGGGTTTTTAGCGGCATCTTTTTTACCGACAATGCTCACTTTAGCCCGCTAAAGTTCCGCTTGCCGTCAAAAAAGCTACTCGCTAAAAACCTCAAAAAATACGACAATAATTATTTTTCATTACTTATTTGTAACTTTGTACCGAATAAATAGTATTAATATGCGTATATATCAATTTCTTGCACTCTTGGTTGCGGTTGTGATGTTTGGCGGCGGAAGGGTGTTGGCACAAAATAGAGACCTGGAGAGGCATTTGCATCGTGGGATATCGCTGTTTGAATCCAAGCAGTTTGACGCTGCATTGATGGAGCTTCAGAAGGCTAGTGAGTTGGCCACTTGGGATCGCAGCTCTGTGGGAGTAGAGGTCGATTATCTTGCAGCCCTTTGTATGGTTGAGACCAAGCCCGAGATAGCTCGAGAGTATTTGAGCTCATTTTTGAAGCAGAATCCACATTCAGTCTTCAGAAATCACATACTCCTTGCTTTTGGAGAGTTGTGGTATTCACAGGGCTATTGGAAGGGTGCTGAAGTTGCATTTTGGGTGGTAAATCCGTTCGAATTGAATGAAGTTGACCGAGATAGGTACCACTTTAAAGCAGGGCACACGCTTTTTTTGCTCTCAAAAGATGAAGCAGCTTATGCACAATTCAGACTTGTTGACACAGATGGCATTTACTCCACCCACACTCTCTATTATCTAAACTATTTGGAGTATGTGAAGGGTAATTATGAGCTTGCAAAGCGTGGTTTCCGGTTGTTGATCAATGACCCAGTATATTCGCGGATAATTCCATTTTATATACTTCAGATAGAGTCACTTCAGGGCAACTACACCTATGTTGTTGAGCATGCAGATGCTCTAGCTTTGGTTGCAAAAGCTCCTCGCGATGCAGAGATTTATCACCTGGCCGCCGAGGCTTGGTTTCAGCTCAAGGATTATGGCAAAGCGATCCAGTATATGGATTTATATCGTGAACATTTGGGAGAGATGCAGAGGCAGGACTACTACATTGTTGGATATTCGCACTACATCACAGGTAGATATAGTGAGGCTGTGGTTGAGTTGCCAAAGGTGTGTGGAGTAGACGATCAGTTGTCGCAAAATGCCAGCTACCATCTGGCAGGTTGCTACCTTAAACTGGGTGATAAACGCAGTGCTCTTCAGTCTTTTTCGTTGGCCTCAGTTGGAAGCTATAATCCAGCAATTCAGGAAGATGCTCTGTTCAACTACGGGAAATTGGCTTATGAACTAGATGCAGGAGTGTTTAATGAGGCAATCAATATTTTGACTCGCTATGTAAAAACCTATCCACAATCCCCGAGAGTGGGTCAGGCAAATGAGTACCTGCTTGCTGCTTACTACAATTCTCAGGATTATGAGAGAGCATATGCGGCTGTGCTACAAATCCCGAAGCCAGACAACAATGTTAAGGCGGCAATTCAAAAAATATCCTATTTCCGGGGGCTGCAGTACTTCAACCAGGGGAATATGGTGATGGCAGAGAAGTTGCTCTCTGAATCAATGACAAATAAATTTACTCCAAAATATACAGCTCTGACCCAATATTGGCAGGCTGAGATATTGTTCCGTGGAGGCGACTATCAGCGAGCTATACCTCTGTTAACCAATTATATAAATCTTTCACCCAAAGAGGAACCAGAACACATCACAGCTCACTACAATTTGGGCTACTGCTACTTCAACACCAGCAATTGGGAGCAGTCCCAGGGGTGGTTCAACCGTTTTTTGGCACTTAAACCTGGTGACATCAATTTGGTTGCTGATAGTTATAACCGTTTGGGTGATATCAATTTTTTGCAGCGTGTCTATTCAAAGGCTTTGGATAGTTACGATAAGTCAATCAAAATCAACACAAAGCAGAGCGAGTATGCTAACTATCAGCGGGCAATAGTTCTGGGGTTGAGCGATAGGGTTGAGCAGAAGATTTTGGCTCTCAATGCGATTGTTTCGAAAAATAGTGGAGACTACACCGATGATGCGATGTATGAATTGGGTAGAACGTACATTGGATTGGAGCGTTTTAGTGATGCAGCAAAGGCGATGAAGCTCTACGTGAGCCGCTATCCCGACTCTCAACTGACCCTAAGTGCCCTGAGTGACTTGGGTTTGATATATCAAAATTTGGGTGATACCGAGCAGGCTATCACCTACTATAAGCAAGTTGTGAATCGGTCTGCACTGTCAACTCAAGGTCGGGAGGCACTCTCAAGCCTGCAAAGTATGTATGTAGATAAGAACGATGTTGAGAGCTACTTCAACTTTGCTAGTTCTAGTGGTGTTCAGAGTGATGTTAGTTATGTTCAACGCGACTCTTTGAGTTTTGCTTCCGCTCAAAAACTCTATCTGGCGGGTGATACTGCTCGAGCATTGACGGGGATAAAAAACTATTTAACAAGTTATCCCAGTGGTTCTTATAGAGCTGATGCACTCTATTACGGAAGCGATTGTGCACTGAAGCAGGGCGATAGGGGTCAGAGTGAGGTATACCTGGGTCATCTGGCTCAGATGTACTACAACGACTACACTGTTAAGGGGCTCGATAGGTTGGCACAGATGCTATTCGAAGATGGTCAGTATGAGGCGGCCGCAACTCGTTATGATCAACTTGCTGGTGCGGCAACGGTTCAGAAAGATGTTATTGTGGGTCTTGTTGGAGAGTTGAGGTCTAGGGTTAAGATTGGTGATCCCCATACAATTATTGCCACCGCCGACAAGGTTCATGCCTCAGCGTTTGCCACTGAGCAGGTGCGAGTTGAGGCTCTGTTTGCAAAAGCAAAGGCTCTTGAGAAAAAGGGAGATATGCTGGAAGCTATGCGAATTTACACTATTTTGAGTGGTTCGGTGGCCAATAATCTGGGGGCGGAGTCAGCGTATATAGTGATCTTGTCGAAGTACACAGTTGGCGACTTGGAAGAGGCCAAGCGGTTGATTTTCGACTTTTCGGCTCGCAAATCTCCTCACACCCAATGGGTTGGTAGATCATTTTTGATTCTGGCCGATATTTATGCTCAGCAGCATGACTCCTTTCAGGCTAGGGCTACATTCCAAAGTATTATTGATGGATATACCCCAATTGATGATGGGGTGGTTGAGCAGGCACGTGAGGGTATTAGAGGGTTGAAATAGAGGTTCAAATATGGGAAAGAGTATGAAACAATTAGTTATATTTATAATATTTGTGTTGGTAACCGGGTCTACTTCTGCTCAAGATGGAGCACTGGTGAAGAGAGTTGAGGTTAGTAAGAGTTATGTGCCTACTCTTGAGGGTGCTGTTAAACTGATGGTCGCACCGCGGATGTTTGACACAACCAGGCTTCGGCCACAACAAGATTATAGAATCACCCCCAACCCATGGTTAAGCGGTTTTGGTGTTGAGGCCATTGCTCCAGTGAGGGTGAATATGAGTAAATTTAGACACGATAAACCATTCTACCTGAAGGTGGGAGCGGGTGTGCCATTGAACTCCATGCTAGATTTTTATGGTTGGCATAGGCAGGGTAAGGGCTCGGTGGGGGTATATGTCAACCATCTGGGTAACTACTCAAAGTTGACCAATGATCTTGGCAGGAGGCTGTCGGCAACTGAGTCAATAAATGATTTTGGTGTTGCTGGAGACTATCAGTTCAAGCGTACCACCTTGTTGGGTGAGGTTGGATATGACCACTTTTTTGGTACACGATATGGTGAGTACTCACTGCCACTGTTTGCACTGGCCTCTCAGGCAGACCACAGTGTGATGGGTAATCCAGGGCTTGTGGGCTATACTAATATGAGAGCTAAGGCGAGTTTTGGAGGTAATTTTAAGGACTTTAGTTATCTGAATTTTCGTTTTGGGGCAGGCATTAGCTCTTTTGCTGATAGGAGTTTGGTGAGGGAGAACAATTATTCTGCCTTTGTAGAGATTGGACAGGAGTTTGGTGAGCATAAGGTGCAACTCAAAGGGAGATTTGACGGCTACTTTGGTGGAGATAAATTGAGCTATATTGATAGGATTTTCACTATTTCGCCTAACTATGAGCTTGTGAAAAATGGTGTGAAGATTGGGCTTGGAGGTGATTTTGTGGTGGATAATGGGAGTTTGGAGAGAACTAGTTGGTTTTTCCCCACGCTTAAGGCTGAGATTGATATGGCCACAGGCTATTTTGTTCCGTTTGTTGAGATCGATGGACGGTTGACCAACAATGGACTCAAAAACACGGCAACTCAAAATAGATATGTTGACCCAGCCACTGTGATGCCCAACACAGCCGAATATAGAGGTAGAGGGGGTATTTTGGGTAGCTTCTCATCAACATTTTCTTATCGAGCCTACACAGGAATTAGTGTTTTTAGGGCTCTGAATAGTTTTGTGAGTGTCTATAATGAGTTCACAACCAGCTCGTTTAGTTTTGTTAGCGACAAGGCAACCATGTTTACCCTTGGAGCAGAGGCGAGAGCTCGTATTGCGGGGAGCCTACTGATTACTGCCTCGGCCAACTACTATGGATATGCCATGAATGAATTGGAGTGGGCTGGAGGTAGACCCAATCTTGATATCAGCTTAGATGCACGATATGTTTATACAGACAAACTGTGGTTTGAAGGTGGGATTAAGATGGTTGGGCGTAGATATTTTTATGAATTGGTCGATAGCTCCGTGAGCTCACTACCCACGGATCTGTTGACAACAACAAAGGTCAAGCCAGTGTTTGACCTCCACCTTGAGGCTGGTTACAACTTCAATGCCACAATTGGAGGTTTTATTTTTGCCCAAAATCTATTAAATCAGAAGTTGTATCCCCAGAATCACTACCGCGGCTTTGGAGCCTGCGTAACAGGTGGAGTGCGGATAATGTTCTAGAAGATGGCTCTATTTTAAGTAATGAAGAATAATTATTGTCGTATTTTTTTGAGGTTTTTAGCGAGTAGCTTTTTTGACGGCAAGCGGAGCTTTAGCGGGCTAAAGTGAGCATTGTCGGTAAAAAAGATGCCGCTAAAAAACCAAACAAAGCGACAATAATTGTTTGGAGATACTTAGAAACTGTTTGGGAGCATGTGTGGAGCACAATTCATTATCCACATTTTGCAAAGAACCTCTTTAGATTTATCATAAGTAATTATCATCAATCACTTAAAATCTAAAGAGGTTCTTCGTTCTCATATATTTTTTGTGCTACTACTTAGTAACTGTTTAAAATTTTAAACAGTTACTTATCTGTCTCAGAATTCCAGGTATGTGGGCTTGAACGCCATTTGAGAAGGGTTTTCTGATCCTGCAGACGTACATACCCCTGTTCAATGGCAAGAGTAATCATTGTATTGTAGTCGCTAAGTGTATCTAACTTCACCCCTGCATTGGCAAAATTTTGCTGGGCAACATCAAATCCATAGGTGAAGATGGCAACCATTCCCAACACCTCACAGCCCGCCAACCGAAGAGCCTCAACTGCGGCCAATGAACTTCCTCCAGTGGAGATAAGATCCTCAATAACAACAACTTTATCGCCAGGCTTAAACTCTCCTTCAACCTGGTTTGCAAGCCCGTGTGCCTTGGCCGAAGACCTTACATATATGAAAGGTAACCCCATTTTCTCCGCCACCAGCACCCCATGGGCAATTGCCCCCGTGGCCACTCCTGCAATCACATCTACTTGGGGGTATTGCACCTTGATTAGATCAGCGAAGCTATCATAAACCAACTTTCGGGTGGCAGGATAGGAGAGAATTTTTCGATTATCACAATAAATTGGAGAATTCCAACCCGATGCCCAGGTAAAAAAATTTGTTGGACTCAATTTAATTGCCTTAATTTGTAGTAGGCTATCAGCGATAAGGTCTTTTATGGGTTTCATGCATTTATCTATTTAACTGGCACAAAGGTGCAAAATATTTTTGAGCCTTACAAGAACTGAAAACGTTCACCAAACATTTAATGAACCAAAATCATGACAAAATTTACCAGAACCGTACTATTCTTACTGACTGCAGCCTACTTTGGGGCCTGTACCAGCACCGAGAACCGAAAGATTATGGAGATTAACAACACACTAACCGAACTTGAAAAAACTGAGGGAATCTTAACCCCCGAGGTTATGTGGAAGATGGCTAGGGTGACGGGATCAAACATCTCTCCTGATGGAAAGAGCGTGGTCTACACCCTGACCCAGTACAATATGGAAGAGAATAAGGGGGCTACTAATCTTTGCCTGTCGTCGCTAGAGAGCCCTGTGCCTGAGCAGATAACTGACAATCAGGGTAATGAAAGCGAGCCTCAGTGGAGCATTGATGGGTCGGAGATTTTCTATCTGTCGGATCGTAGTGGAAGCAGTCAGATCTGGAAATTGAGAGTCAAGGATAAGAGATCAGTGAAGATGTCAGACCTTCAAAACGATATTGAAGGCTTTAGGCTTACACCCAAGGGCGACAAAATTTTTTATACCCAGAGGGTGATGGTGGAGAGCAAAAACTCAGCAGATATATATACAGATCTCGACAAATCAAAGGCAAAGATCTATGACGATCTGATGGCTAGGCATTGGAATCGCTGGGAAGATGGTAGTTATGTGCACATCTTTGTGGCACCAATTGTTGATGGTCGCATAGGTAAGGGTGTTGATATTATGGAGGGTATGGCTTGGGACGCACCGATGGCTCCTGGATTTGACCTGAATGAAATTGTCTGGAACAACGCAGGTACACAACTGGCCTACACCTGTAAACAGATGAAGGGTACGGAGTATGCTCTGAGCACCAATTCGGATATTTTCATCTATGACCTTGGTAGCTCAACCACTCGCAACATAACTCAAGGCATGAAGGGCTATGACATGTACCCTGTCTTTTCGCCCGATGACTCAATGGTTGCTTTCCAGAGCATGGAACGAGATGGAAATGAGTCAGACAAGGCACGGCTTTTTGTCACCAATCTTGCCTCGGGTGAGCGTAAGTATTTGACAAAAGAGTTTGATTATAATGCACAGAATATTATTTGGGAGGGCAACAGTAAAATTTGGTTTATCTCCCCAATCCAGGCAACACACCAGGTCTGCTCGGTTGAGTTTGGAGCAGATGCAACAGGGGTAGTCTCTGTGGTAACTAAGGGGGATCACGATATTACACACATTTCGCGTGCTGCTGGGGTGATGGTTGCTGAGTTGATGACCATCTCAAGTGCTACGGAGCTATACACTGTTAATGAGAAGAGTGGAGAGTTGGCTCAACTTACCAACATCAACAAGAGCATCTACGACAACATTAAGATGGGAGAGGTTCAGAAGCGATGGGTTAAGACCACCGATGGCAAGGAGATGCTGACGTGGGTGATTCTGCCTCCAAATTTTGACAAGAACAAAAAATATCCCACCCTTTTGTACTGCCAGGGAGGCCCACAGAGCGTTGTAAGCCAATTCTGGAGCTACTGCTGGAATTTCCAACTTATGGCAGCACAGGGTTATATTGTTGTGGCTCCCAATAGACGTGGCTTGCCTTCGTTTGGTCAGGAGTGGTTGGATCAAATTTCGGGAGATTACAGTGGTCAGAATATTCGTGACTACTTGAGTGCCATTGATGATGTTGCAAAGGAGCCTTGGGTTGATGCAGATCGATTGGGTTGTGTTGGAGCTAGTTATGGAGGGTACTCGGCCTACTACTTGGCCGGCAACCACAACAACCGTTTCAAGGCGTTTGTCGCTCACTGTGGCATGTTTAACTTTGAGAGTATGTATGGATCTACTGAAGAGTTGTGGTTTCCAAACAATGATTTGGGTGGTGCCTATTGGAGTGACAGTGCTGTTGCAAAACGCTCTTATGCCAACTCACCGCATCGTTTTGTGAACAATTGGAACACGCCAATTTTGATAGTTACGGGCATGAACGACTTCCGCATTCCATATACTCAATCTCTGGAGGCCTTCACCGCGGCTAGGCTACATGGTATTCCTAGTAGGTTGGTTGCATTTGAGAATGAAGCACACCAGGTGTTTAAACCCCAAAATTCGATAACATGGAATAGGGAGTTCTTTGGCTGGTTGGATAAATATCTGAAGGATTAGTCAACATTTCTGACCTTTGAAAATTATGGTGAGTCCTTCAGGACTCACCATTTTGATACATCTACTGTTTAAATTCATACACTATGATCTATCTACTGGCAGCTCTGTTTGCATCTGCTTTTTTGAACATTATTCTGAAAATTTTTCAACTACGTGGAGTTAACACTCCTGTTGGAATTGCGGTTAACTACACGGTTGTTGCGGTGATGTCGTTCTGCTTTGCACCCAAGGTGTTGAGTTTGGATCAGGTGTTGTTGAGCGATTGGTTTGTTGTGGCTCTGTTTATTGGGCTAACATTCATGCTCTCGTTTGTGGTCAACGCCTTGTCAGCAAAGTATTCGGGAGTTGCCATAACAACCATCTCTGCACGGGCAGCGATGGCTATTCCTGTTATTTTTGCATTTATATTTCTGGGAGAGCAGGCAACGTTTCTTAAAATTTCGATGTTGGTCCTGATTCTTGCTGCTATGCCTTTGATAATCTATAAGCCCAAAACAGAAGTGGCTAAGAGCGAGAAGTCTACCCTGTTTTTGATGCTCCTACCGGTTGTTGTTTTTCTGTTAAGTGGCACTGGAGATACGTTGCTCCAGTTTGGTAAGCGTGCACGGGTGTCTGATCTGAGTGAGATCCCCTCATTTATGGGTACTCTGTTTGTGGCAGGGGCTCTGACGGGCATAATTTGGTATTTTATTGAGGGTAAGTTTAAGCCTAAAATGCCTACGTGGAAAGACCTTCTGTGGGGAACAATTCTTGGGGCGACAAACTGGGTTTGTGTCTGGGGCATGTTCCATGGTCTGGAGGTTATGGACGGTTCGGTATTCTTCCCATTGTACTACACAGGAGCCATTGTTGTGGCAACCTTAGCGGGGATCTTTGCCTTTAAGGAGAAGCTCTCGGGGGTCAATTTTCTGGGCATAGCTATCGCCGTTTGTGGCATCGCTGTGCTGGCGGTGGCTGGATAGATTTGGCCTGGTTGACAGGGAGAGAAAATAAAATGGTCTATTTGTGTCGAAATGGTTGTTATTCTACAAACAATAAGATAACTTTGCAATAAAATAGCGAAACAACAATTATTATAAATATAAAAAACTTATTTATGGGTAATATTTTTAGCTCTTCGATTGGGAGAAAGCTGATCATGAGTATTTCAGGACTATTCCTGATACTATTTCTGATCTTCCACATGTCTATGAACCTTACGGCCATCTTCTCGGCAGAGGCCTACAACATGATCTGCGAGTTCTTGGGTGCCAACTGGTATGCACTGGCGGCAACGATGGTTTTGGCTCTTGGTTTTTTGGTGCACATCGTTTATGCTTTTATTCTCACAGCCATGAATCGTAAGGCTCGTGGTAATCAACGTTATGCTGTTGAGGGGACTAGTGAGAATGTTAGTTGGTCATCAAAAAACATGTTGGTGCTGGGGGTGATTGTTTTGTCAGGGTTGGCGATGCACATGTACCATTTCTGGTTCAGAATGCAGTTTGCTGAGATCTTGGGCTTGCATGTAAACGACCTAGGTTTGTCTCCACATGATGGGGCTGGTATGATTCAACAGCTCTTTTCGGAGCCTATTTATGTTGTTCTCTACCTTGTTTGGTTGGCAGCACTTTGGTTTCACTTGACCCACGGATTTTGGAGCATGTTCCAGAGCGTTGGTTTTAGCAATCAGATCTGGTTGGGGCGTACTAAGGTGATTGGCAATGTTTTTGCAACGGTGATCTGCCTTGGGTTTGCTGCAACTGTGGTCTTCTCTTACGTCAGTAGTGCTTGTGGAGTTTGTAGTTTATAAGTAGTAGAAAATTGAAAATTACAGAAAATATGACAAAGTTTGATTCAAAAATTCCAGAAGGTGCTCTTGAGCAGAAATGGAACAAACATAAGGCTAGTATCAAGGTTGTTAGCCCTGCCAACAAGCGGAAGTTAGATATTATTGTTGTTGGAACGGGTCTTGGTGGTGCTTCAGCTGCTGTTGCGTTGGGTGAACTAGGGTATAATGTAAAGATATTTTGCATTTCGGATTCTCCACGTCGAGCACACTCAATTGCTGCTCAGGGGGTATAAATGCTGCTAAAAATTATCAAAACGATAATGACTCAATCTATCGCCTGTTTTATGACACGATCAAGGGAGGTGATTATCGTGCACGCGAGGCTAACGTGTACCGTTTGGCTGAGGTTTCGAATGGTATAATTGATGTTTGTGTTGCTCAGGGGGTGCCCTTTGCGAGAGATTATGGTGGGTTGTTGGACAACCGTTCGTTTGGTGGCTCTCAGGTGTCGCGAACGTTCTATGCCCGTGGACAGACTGGTCAGCAGCTGTTGTTGGGTGCTTATGCTGGTTTGAACCGTCAGGTTGCTTCGGGCACGGTGAAGAGCTATCCTCGCCGAGAGATGCTAGATGTTGTTAAGATTGATGGCAAGGCACGGGGTATCATTGTTCGGAACCTTGTCACAGGGGAGATTGAGCGTCACTCGGCCCATGCTGTTGTTATTGCATCGGGGGGTTATGGAAATGTCTTCTTTTTGTCGACCAACGCGATGAACTCCAATGGTTCGGCGGCATGGCAGTGTTTCAAACAGGGGGCGATGTTTGCCAACCCATGTTTTACTCAAATTCACCCCACATGTATTCCAGTTCATGGCACGGAGCAGAGTAAGCTGACTCTTATGTCTGAGTCGTTGCGAAATGATGGGCGTATTTGGGTGCCTAAGAAGATGGAAGATGTTGAGAAGATCCGTAATAAGACCATGAAGGCGTCGGATATTGCCGAGCAGGATCGTGACTACTACTTGGAACGACGCTATCCCGCCTTTGGAAACCTTGTTCCACGTGATGTTGCCTCTAGGGCGGCTAAGGAGCGTTGCGATGCTGGATATGGAGTGAATGCAACGGGTCTGGCTGTGTTTCTGGACTTTAAGACAGCCATTGAACGGCTGGGAAGAGGTGTTATCGAGGGTAGATATGGGAATTTGTTCCAGATGTACGAAAAGATCGTTGACGTAAATCCTTATGACGAGCCGATGATGATCTATCCAGCAGTTCACTACACAATGGGTGGCACATGGGTTGACTACAATTTGATGTCAACTGTTCCGGGGCTATATGCAATTGGAGAGGCTAACTTCTCTGACCATGGAGCCAACCGTTTGGGAGCTTCGGCATTGATGCAGGGGCTTGCCGATGGCTATTTTGTCCTACCATATACTATTGGCGACTACCTGGCAACGGAGATTCAGACACCACGATTTAGCACCGATGCACCGGAGTTTGTGGCCGCCGAGGCTGCTGTCAATGCAAAGGTGAGTAAGTTGATGGAGATTAAGGGTAAACAGTCGGTTGATGATTTCCACAAGAAGTTGGGCCACGTGATGTGGGAGAATGTTGGAATGGCTCGCACAAAGGAGAGTTTGGAACGTGCAATTGTTGAGATCAAGAAGATACGTGAGGAGTTTTGGAGCGATGTCCGAGTACCAGGTTCGACAGGTGAGTTCAATCAAGAGGTTGAGAAGGCACTCAAGGTTGCTGACTTTTTGGAGTTGGGTGAGTTGATGGCTCGTGATGCACTGGGACGTAATGAATCTTGTGGCGGTCACTTCAGAGAGGAGTATCAAACCCCTGAGGGTGAGGCCATGCGTGATGATCAGGGCTATGTTTATGTGTCGGTGTGGGAGTACATGGGCGAAGGTAGCGAGCCTGTTATGCACAAGGAGCATCTCGCATTTGAGACTGTTCACTTGGCACAACGTAACTATAAGGAGTAGGGTTATTCTTAAAATTAATGGCTAGAAAAAAGTAGAGATATGGATTTAAAGTTAAAAAATATGGCGTCAGAAAAACGCCAAAGCAGTTGGGGCATTCGAGACCTTTAGTGTTACGAATATCTCTGAGGATAGCTCGTTTTTGGAGATGTTGGATATTCTGAACAACAACCTGATCCACTCTGGTGTCGATCCAGTGGTTTTTGACCACGACTGTCGCGAGGGGATCTGTGGCATGTGTTCGTTGCACATCAATGGTCATGCTCATGGGCCCGACGAAGATATCACCATGTCAGTTGCACAT
>JAGWCC010001414.1:0-28081 GCA_022651775.1 Drusus annulatus
TTTTGATAGAGAAAAAATATGCGTGTTGATGGAAAACTGACTCCTAATGCAAATTTCCTAACATCGATTTACGGTCAAAGAATTATCTAAGAGTGGTGAACCCCAACTGTTTCCTAACAACTTTAAAAAATATAAAATAAATATTGAAATAATGTCAATAATCAACAACACAAATATGAAATAGAAAAAACAGATAAAAAGACAATGGTCACAACCGAGAGAATTCGGAATCTATCCGGGACAATGGTCAACCAACTCAGTCATTCGGACCTAATTAGATACCGACATTTTTAATCGTTCTCATACTTTTCGCTGAAGATTATCGATATTAACCAACTCCATTTCATTCCGACCTTATTAGATACCGTCTTTTTTATTTTATGCCTTTTTCTGTTTCATATTCGTGTTGTTAATTATTGATATTGTTATTTTAGAGTTGATTTCAATTTCAATAGAAAATTTTGATATAATTGTACACATTTTGGTTTTGGAGTGTCGGTTGTGAAAACCATTGTCTTTTTGCCATGTTATGCCTTTTTTCTGTTTCAAATATATAATAATGTTTGTTAAAGTACATTAATAGATACTTTAATTTAGAGTTGATTTAAAAAAAATTTTAATAGAAAATTTTGATTCAATTGACTTAAAATTATGGATTTTTAATGGAAAATAATAGCAAAGTTTTTGTTCCAATTAACAGTACAAATCAAATAAGTCGAAGCAAATTTATTCATCCTTTTGGACACTACGCCATTCTATTTATTAAATTATATTTTAGCTCACCTAATGGATCGACGTCCACCGGATCATAAAAACAACTTGAGGTGATTTTTCACAAAAACGGCGCTAGACAAATTATATAGTAGCGGAGTGGACAAACGCGTCGGATTCCCACCCGGGCGTCGTGGATTCAATTTCTCTACTAACTAAGTCCTCCATCTTTGCACAAGCAACATCTTTCGCTTATTATGATGGCATTATGAGTTTTTCAAATAATGTCTGGTTATTCGTAACCCGGAAATGTTTGTTTTTCTTTTTTAAACTAAAAAAATCTGATAGTATTAATACCGTAAGCCGTCTTCTGCCACGTTCGATGGAAAAATTGGTAATACATACAAAAGTTTGAAATTTTCTTCTGATTACGGTTCTTCACGATTTACTCACTATGTTCATTTTGATGTGTGTGTCGTGACTAAACTAGTAACTTACGTCCTTGACGTGTGTCAAAACTAAACCGCCAGCGTCTCAGATAGATTCAAAGCCGCTAGCAAAGATGTAGTTAATGTTTAGTTGAACATGAAATAATTTTATTTGTTTATATGCGATGAATCACTTAATAAATGCGTTTATGAGTTAAGTTATTGAATGCGCTAATGTCATCGATAATATTATTTTTTATATCCCTTAATATTGTAATTAAGCATGCTATACCATGCATTGGCAGTTGTTAGTCTTACAATAAGGCTAAACTCTATAAATAGTCACCAACACTTGAATTGGGCGCAGACCAAACAAAAGCCGTCCGTAGGGCCTGGCGACAAAAATCCACGAGAGTGGGTTTTTATCTGCTAGTACAGATTAATATGGTAGTTTTCTTATTTACTGTCTTGTTCAAAGATTTATTATTTGCACAATTTCACAAGGATTCGAGGATTCACTAGGATCACCTACATTACCTTTGTGCCTTTATTAATATGTTTTACCTTTCTAAAATCAAGTCTATTTTTACTTCGTTTTCTAATCTTATAAACTTCTTACCTCCGCTTCTAACCTTATCAAGGCTTGTTATATTATTTTCCTCTTTTATAATACTGCGACTAGAACGTCACAGCATAAAACCTTTTTATTATTTTACGCAGGGATCTGAAGGGATCTATTCTACAGTCTAGTGGCTTACAAAGGAGTAAAGTCTCCCTCAAAAGCTTCCACGTATATCCACGGCTCCTAAAGTGAATATTTTAAAAAGATTGGAGAGGATTTTGCACAATGCGACGTTCGATAAATACCAAAAGGTCTTCTTCAGAAATATTAATATATTTTATTCAGTAATGAAACAGCTGAAAAAATTGCAGGCCGGTCTAAGATTATAAATATTAAATTAAGATTTTCACGGTCCAGAGTAATGTTGATATTTTTATGGTAATCAGCCGTGTTACGTTCCATCATCGTTCTTGAGTTAAAGTTTCGGACAGCCTTACTGTGTCCATCATTAGGTAAAGGTTTAGTTGGTATTTAACGAAAATAATGCAGAAATTTTAAGATGGTAATCGACGGAAAACATATATTTATTGGGATAGGAGATCTACATTTTATATTTATTTCGATTTCCACCAGTTCATACCAATTGAGGTGGCTAAGATGTTCATTATAAGGTATTTGACAGTCTCCGTGGTCGAGTGGCAAGACGCTCGATTACGAATCCAAAGGTCGCGGGTGCAAACCCGGCGTGCGCAAATAACTTTTATTTGATTAATATGTGTCATAAGACATTTGTTCATGTAAAATATTATATAGTATATTTGCGGCACGTTTCAGAGTGGTAGATACTCTAAACATCGCTCTGGTAAAAGACCACCATTCAGAATCCAAACGTTGCTCGAAATGTCTTTAGCCGTGTTTGGTTACCAGATCTGAATAGCCAAGTACTTTTCAACGTTCCTCTTCCCCATCTCCTTCTCCTCCCTACTACATTCAGCCTCACAACATACTTCAATTAGAGATGCCATAGTCTCACTGGCTTAGACGGTTGGGAGCAGTGGAGACTCTTCTGCGGTTTTCACTATTTTTATTTTTGTTTTAAATTGCAAATACTTATAAAGCAGAAGTGAGAAAATGGAAATCGAAAGAAAGGTGTATTTTTATTAGAACAGTAAAATTACATTTTCCATTTATCGCAATTTTACTT
This sequence comes from Drusus annulatus, assembly GCA_022651775.1. Classification (NCBI taxonomy): domain Eukaryota; kingdom Metazoa; phylum Arthropoda; class Insecta; order Trichoptera; family Limnephilidae; genus Drusus; species Drusus annulatus. The sequence continues at coordinate 2,906 of JAGWCC010001414.1, forward strand.
ACATTTTAGATTGCGCTATTCTTTGACAAGTATTTGGTCGCTAGCACAGAGGGCTAACACAAAGAAAGAGAAAATGGAAAGAAGGACTCTGGAGGAAGCAGTGAGCTTACCGAGAACACATTATTAATGTTATCAGACGTAAAATATAATTGGTTATTGATTACGCTACATTCAATATTTATTTAACCTAATTATGCAAGCAGAGGATATTGAAAGAAGGGTGAATGCAGGAAACTCCGATTAATGGAGGACAGAACGCTGTTAGCGCTAATAAGAAATTGTTCAAAAGAAGCGAAGCTAGCAGTCCACAATGGAGTGCTTATACCAACCCTGATGTATGGCAGAGAGGCATGGAAATGCCAAAAGAAGGATGAAAGTAGACTGAGTGCTGTGGAAATGAGATCCCTGAGACATATTTGCGCTAAAACCATGTATGACCGTGTTAGAAATGTGGATATCCGGAAAGAATGCAAGATTGATGTAAGCGTAATGAATAGGGTCAAGAAAGGGACGCTTAGATGGTTTCGGGCATGTAGAGCGAATGAACGAGGAAAGGAGTGTGAAAAGCGAAGTTAGCAGTCCGCAATGGAGTGCTTATACCAAATAAGAAATCGTCCAAAGAAGCGAAGCTAGCAGTCCACAACGGAGTGCTTATACCAACCCTGATGTATGGCAGTCAGGCATGGATCTGCCAGATGAAGGATGAAAGTAGACTGAACGCTGTGGAAATGAGATCCCTGAGACGTATGTTCGGTAAAACCATGTATGACCGTATTATAAATGTGGATATAATGAATAGGATCAAGAAAGGGACGCTTAGATGGTTTGGGCATGTAGAGCGAATGGACTAGGAAAGGAGTGTTAAAAGAATATATTATACGAAAGTGAATGGAAGAAGAAGTCGAGGACGCCCGAGGAAGACATGACACGATCAAGTGAATCAAATACTTGAATTGGGCCACGTGATGAGTCAGAATAACAGAAGAGTATGTATGAATGTGAACGAAGCAAGGAGTGGTGCCAAGACAGAGCTGTATGTCGGTCCGTCCTCTCGCGGGGAATCGGCGTGATGGTTAGTTAGTTAGTTAGTTAATTATGCAAGCCACAAAGCAAACACTTTTTTCAAATAAAAATAAATAAATTCAATTACATTAGCTATCAATCTAGTCCAGATATCTACACACAATCAGTAGGCACAAATTAAGATATTAATCAAAATGAATTACGTCTCAAGCCTCAATCCTTAGCCTTCGTACCCCACGATGGAGGCAATAAATCTTAAAGCTAGTCTCGGAACTGCTGAGTTGTTTTATCACAAGGGGGGTAACACACGGTGTAGGGTCCAGTGTCCAGTATCCAGGGTATAGTCCAGCTATTACCACCCCCATAACCTACCCCACGGAAACAGGGGCGGGCGTAAGCAGGGTAGGCAATTCTTCTGCTCGGCCAGGTGGGTAATTGATAACGCGCTGATTTATGGATGTTATGGTTTATGGGAAACATCGACGTAGAGTTTATACATCGATGATAGAAAACCGTTTCGCGTCCTTGTGAGACGATATTTATAAACTGAATATTTTTTAAATATAAAATGAAAAAATAAAATATGTGTAACTTTTGCCAACCGTTTCCTTAACCAAATATTTGACCAACCGGCACCGGTACTTGCTGTATGTGATTCCCACCCAAGATTCCCAACTGCTCTGAGTCTATGGCATTCTCAATTTTGGGGAATGTCGTGAGGCTGAAGGGAGTGGGGCGTAGAATGAGATGGGGAAAATTAAAGCGCAAGGTTGGAAAGTATCCGATTTTTTTGAACTGGTCACTTAACACGAATAAAGCAATTTCAAGCAATGTTTTAAATCTGAATGTTGGTCTCTCACCTGGAGTAACAAGATATATGGTATGGAGAGAGAGCTAAATATTTTTACCTAACCTATACAAATTTACAATAAATCACTTTCTCCGGGTTTTTACGTCGTAAACCGTGAGAGACAAAGAGACAAGACAAGTTGCCACACAATATCGTACTACTTTTAGGTATGTAAGCACGTTCCATGTCTCCCGCGTCTCCGGCGACTCCGCCCACTGGGTTTTGTTGTGCGAGATAACTCAACGGCTTTTGAGGTTATTATATCCTATATTTTTGTTGATAACAATACTGTAAAAAAATTGTTATACCTATAAACAAAACATTTTGTCGACATGTTATATGAGTGGATGTAAAAAAGTGTGTTCATTAAAACCCTAGCCATGCCCGAGTCTGGAAAAAATCTACAATCCTAACTAAACTTTTTCACAAAGCTATCTCCTCCCGGTAAACTGATATATAATGTTGATGTGTATGAAGTTCTGAGGGCTTCACCGAGCGAACCTTTAATTAATTCAGTAAGCACGTGCATGTTATTTCTCGGCGTCAAAGGGCTTCTGTCCTCGACACTGCGTATCACAGTACACTCGGCTCATATTACATTACCCATGACTCTGACTCATCTAGTAAGTTGCATAAGATTGGAAATGCGCAATGTAAAACGAATTATGATCGGCTAGTGACTAGTAAAGCTAGGTTAATTAAATATTTAAATAATATCACTAATCAACGATACAAATATGAAACAGAAAAACCAAAAAATTAAAAAGACAATGGTCACAACCGTGTCTCGGTAATGATATCAATAAACTTCATTGAAAGTATGAAATGTTGGTTTCTTCTAAGGTCCCAATGGCTGTTAGTTAATTAGTTGAAGCGTTAATCCCGGATAGAGTAGAAGATCTGAGTTTGCGTCTCGGTTGTGATCATTGTTTTTTTTCTGTTTCATATTTGTGTTGTTAATTATTGATATTATTAAAAAAAAACATTAATGCTTTAAAGTTAACTCCTAATTCCAATAGGTTAATTTATTTAAATGGGTATATAAATTGAGTACGATTCAGTGATATATTCTCACAAGGGGATAAGTTAGGGGGATGGGAATGGGTTCACGAACTTATATGTCTTCTGGTCTGACTATACGTGGAGTACAGAAGGATAGGGAGTGATTGTTTTCATTAATTTATTAGTGCTCCCTTGTTGCAGTCCAGTGGAGTACTAAACTTTATACTTGTAAATCTGGCACCCTCGCCAGGCAACTGGTGGGGTGGGGAATATGTAGGCTGGGGTGGAGCTTCCCTTCATTAATGAGTAATATTCAGTAATGTATGATTTTCGGTTTGAAAATTTATTGTGATAATATTCTATCGTATTCAAACGAGTCAAAGAAAACACTTCAAAAAGCAATGATCGTATTTGATTATTCACTCAATTAAAAGATCGAATTTAATAATAATTTAAAGCGCTCCTGACGTCATTATATCCCGTTTTCAGCGCCATTTTGTCACGGAAAGATTAAAAATTGTTGTATATCATCTGCTTCAAAACGTATTGAACTCTTCCACTTTAAGCCGGGCTGATTGTAAGACGCTCGACAACGAATCCAAAGGCCGCGGGTTCAAACCCGACGTGCGCTAATAACTTTTATTTAATCAATATGTGTCAAAACATATTTAATTCATATAAAAATTATATTAAAATGTATGTTTGCGGCACATTCCAGAGTGGTAGATACTCTAAGTATCGCCCCGGTGAAACACCGCCATTCAGAATCGAAACCTTGCTTGAAATGGTTTTAGCCGCGTTTGGTGTCCAGATCTGAATAGTCAGGTACTTCCTAACCTTACTCTTCCCAATCTCCTTCCCTTCTCCATCACCTTCAGCCTCACAACATACCCTATTTGGGGATGCAATAGTCTCACTGATTTTAGACGGTTGGGAGCAGTTGAGACTCTTGTGCGGTATTCATATAAAAAAGAAAATTAAAAAAGCAAACCTTAAAATATCTATTGAAATGTACCGAATTTAACGCAATGCAAAATATCTATATGGATTGATTATTTGGTTGTTTGGTTTATTTAAATATGCGAACAAGTTTTAAAGGATTAAACTACTGAAAAGATAATTATGAATGCCCTGGTGACTAGTTAGCACCTCCGGCACTCAAAATAGTTTTTTGTTGTTGTAAAAAACTGCTTATATCCTGATTTACTTCCTAGGTTATAAATGCATGATGTAAGAATCACTACCTTTGAAATTAACTAATTAAATTAATAACTTACTTCTATTACGTGGCGTTTTCGGATGCACCCTTCGTTACCTTCTTTTAACGAATGACGACCTTCCAAAGAAGTCACCAAGATACTCCGTTTCCACCATAACTGCCGTTTTTGGTCTACCCCATACCCTCGCCACTTAAACTTATCCATGTTCTCAGTAATTTCAATAAGGCAATAAACCTAAATGTTTGCGGTTAATGTCCGTAAATGTGTACTTAATAACTTCAATAAATAAATGTCCATTCGAATCACTGACTACAGGCAAACCACGATTTACTTCACAAACAATTAATTATAATTCGAAGGCAAGGGTCAATGCCTTCATCCAACAACCCATTAAATCATATTTTTCAAATTAATATTCAACAGCCCTTATAATATAATATAATACATCCTTTCTATCGTTGAACAAGAAAGCGGACATTTTACTTAAATGGAAAATTGTATTTAATGACGCACTCGAAGTAATGCGCTGTAGCGAGCTTTTCATAGGCCGATGGAAATAGAAAATTATAAACTGAAGAAGGAATTACTTGCTCTGTGTTTTAACATCTAATTTACGTGTCGCTTTCCCTTCTCCATACTATTATAATACTATACAACTATTTAATTGATGTATAATCTAGCTATTATAAGCTTCATGGGAGGTTTTTTTCGGTTTTGAAAAGATTTTTATTATTTAATTTTCATCTTTTTGAAAACATCCCACTTTAAATTCGTAACTATAATATTTGTTTTCTTTGTTTACGTTTGAACAGTCATATAAATTATTACATATAAAACATTTTACTGTAAACTACGAGGGCTCTTTTTGCAGCACATAACATAAGATAATACGTAATTTACAAGTTTTTTAATTTTATTTTTGTAATTAACATCATAGAGTTCACCATAGAAATAAATCTTTTAAAAAATGATATCATTGTTAAAACAACACGAATTAGATAAAATCATAAATTTACTCTGCAGGTTTCGAATTTCCACCGTAACAAAAAATATCCTTCTTTGACATGAAGCACTCACTTTGTGGTAAGACATAATTAAATTTGAAATAAAAGTTTCTTTGTGGTAAGACATAATTAAAATTGAAACAAAAGTTTCTTTGTGGTAAGACATAACTAAAATTGAAACAAAAGTTTCTTTGTGGTAAGACATAATTAAAATTGAAACAAAAGTTTCTTTGTGGTAAGACATATTTAAAATTGAAACAAAAGTTTCTTTGTTTTAATACCACTTTATTAGATACATACACCAACCGGTTTCGGCTCTACCTGAACCTTCTTCAGGGTTGAATAAATATATACTATCAGTAAATATTTATTTATATATTATATATCTAATAAAGTGGTATTAAAACAAAGAAACTTTTATTTCAAATTTAATTTTCTTTCTTGATACGTAAAGTAAAAATTATCATAAAGTGACTACACGAGATTGAAGGACGTGCTTTAAAAATCCATAATAATGTTTTTTAAATTGTAGCATTTCCGTATTCTCATAACATAAATGTACATGAAGTTTTCTTTACGTTTTTTAACGCTCGCACGCAATAAGCTCATTATCTTCTCGCTGCACCTATTATTTTATATATTATTATCATAGCATTAAATATCTTATACTTGGAGAAAATCTGATTTCTGCCTGCGTTGGTACACACTATATAATTAAATTGGGTATAGAGTACGCAAACAGCGTGCAATATAATTGTGAATGATGAATACTTGGAGCAAGTGAATGAGTTTGTGTATTTAGGAAGTATTTTCTAGTGAGACGAAAGGGCTGATAAGGATATTGAAAGTAGGGTAAATTCAGGAAACTCCATTAATGGAGGACTGATCGCCATTGGCGCTAATAAAAAAAATGTCCAAAGAAGCGAAGCTTACAGTCCACAATGGAGTGCTTATACCAACCCTGATGTATGGCAGTGAGGCATGGAACTGGTAGAGGAAGGATGCAAGTAGACTGAATGCTGTGGAAATGAGATCCCTGAGACGTATGTGCGGTAAAACCATGTATGACCGTATTAAAAATGTGTAAATTCCGAAAGAATTTAAGGCTGATGTAAGCGTAATGAATAGGATCAAGAAAGGGACGCTTAGATGGTTTGGGCATGTAGAGCGAATGAACGAAGAAAGAAGTGTGAAAATAATATATGACGCGAAAGTGAATGGAAGAAGAAGTCGAGGACGTCCGAGGAAGACATGGCACGATCGAGTAAATCAAATACTTGAATCGGGTCATTTGAAGAGTCAGAATAACAGAAAATGTTTGATACGATGTATGAATGTGAATGAAGCAAGGAATGTTTCCCAAGACATAGTTAAATAGCGGTCGGTCCTCTCTGCCTACCCCTTCGGGGAAACGGCGTGATGGTTAGTTATATATATATATATAATATACCTACCGAAGGTAATGCGTGTACCTACTAAGATTATTTCTGCCGATCCTCGAATGGTTCTAAAAATACATTAGTTATTTCTCGCTGAGATAGCTTTGGTACACTGAAAGCTGCGCGCTGTAGAAGCTATGGACCGCAGGGAATGCCAATTAACGTACAGTAATACTCCTACAGATTCTTAGGCGTAGTAAATAAAACCAAAACGGTAATAGGTACCTACCTACGATAAGTATTTCCCGGTGTTTTTTTTCATTTAATTTAAAAAAATGTTTAAATAATTTATATTTAACAATCCCAAAAAAATAATATCATTCCACTACCCTCGAAAAATAGTGAGTGTTAATTTTTATGTCATTCAACCTAACTTTAAATATTACGAGCTTTTGTTTAATTTAAGTCAACAGTGGCAGATACTCTAAGTATCGCCCTGATGAAAGACCATCATTCAGAATCGAAATGAAAGGTTGGGAATCATTTGTGTTGGTCACTAAACTCGATTATTGCCTCAGAGCAATAATATACAACATAGAGCGCTGTAGAGAGAGCTGTAGTCAGTTTATACGAGGTTTGCCGGATTTGGCTAGACCTTGGCGTGGCTAGGACTAGGGTTAGGGTATTTATACATCCATTCATACCACATATAACCACTTTTTCACAGTATTGTTTTAAAAAAATACGACATATAACCTAATAAACCGTCGAGTTATCTCAATTTATTTCGCGTATCATAACGTGAGACGCGGGACACGAAGAACATTCTAACAATACTTTAAAGTGGTGTGATAATTCGGTAAAATTTGTTGTCTCTTTCTTTCTCATGGTGTACGACGTAAAAACTCGGAGAAAGTGATTTATCCCAAATCTGTATAGGTTGGGTGAAAATAATTAGCTCTCTCTTCATATATTGTTATTTCAAGGTTATTGCCATTTCAAATAACGTTTTGATTATGAATGGTGGTCGTTCACCAGAGCTATACTCGGAGTATTTACCACTTCTGATAATTTAATGTATATTACAGCATAAGGAAAAATAATATAGCGATCAAATCACTGGGACAAATTCTTTGGTTGTCCCACTTCAATCAAATCCCATATTTTATATCAAGCCTTATCTAAAATCGCCTTACACCCTTTCACAGCAATTCTCTTAATTTCCATATAAATTCATCGAATAGTAAAAAAAAACTTAATTTTATCAATAACGTATGTAAATTAAATGATGGCTCTGTAATTTTAAATGGTGGCTTATCAATTTACTCTTGACTGGTGAAATCTAAATACAATAATTTTTTAAATTTGGATTTTTTTTAAATGGGCTCTCAGGTTGACCACCCCTGGGCACAGGACCCTCGGGATGCGGTGGCCTGGATGAGGGTGTGGCGGGGGGCGCTCGGGAGAAGGGGGGAAGAGGAGAGCCCCTGCGCCCGGCGCCTAGCGGCTCGATACAAAACTAAACTCAGCTGTCAGTAGACACCGTCAGTCGGGTTGACGCGAGCGCTGCTATCACATGTCTGTAGCGTAAGCCCTGCGAGTGTGCGCGTAACAGAATCACATCAGTTATCATTAGAATCTCATTCAATATTCTCGATGTATCAATAAAAAGTTAAACATATCTCTAATAAACTATAAGTGTTCAATGCACCAGTGATCGTTTTATAGCGAGAGGTAAAAAAAAAATAATCTGCTGAAGTATTGTGAAGATGTAGTGAGAGAGAGCGCGCAGCATCTCGCGGCTATCGCCCTCTGTTTGTGTTCTTATTGTGTTACTATATTGTAAACAAATACGGCATTAAAACCTTGTGATGATTCGGATAGAATGCTGATCAACCGGAGGTCTCAGGTAGGAATAGGACATTTGTCCTCTCGGAGGGATCTCTCTCCGCTCGGCTACCTGCGGCCCATCTCCCTGCAACCTCCCGGGAGATGGCGGGGAGATAGGGAGATATGAAATGGGCACATTGACATTCACACTGGATGGACTGGTTGGTCGCGGATGAACCCAAACAACACACTCTTCCCGAAAGATCACGGATTGCGTGATGCTGCGGGCGTCATATGAATGTCAAATCAAATATTTTTAATTCGTTTTTTATGCTAAATATAATTTGGTGCGTTATTTGATGAAATGTAAGAGTTTTTGCTTTTGTTCACCATCATACATTTATTTTGAAAGTTACGACCTATCTTCTTCTATTTAAAATATGCATTTGTATACACAACCTTATTTGAGTTTGAAGACAACTAGTTACGGCCCTACTTTCTTTAGTGAAGCGTAGCAACAAAATAAAAATTCAGATAATAAATTATAAAAAACATAATAACAGCACCATTAATATTTATATTTATTATATTGTTAGATTCTAGTTATTACTAGTTAAATACCAAATCTTGTAAAACGAGTGAAAATGTAATAAATCAAATCATTTAGGTATCAATAAATTACATCTTTGTTGTTGAAATCTTCTCTTATCGGTCCAATGACTAATAAAAGAAATTAATAATTGGAAGAGAAATTAATATTTAATGAAGTAAATAATTTCTCCGGCGAAACTAATAAAAATCTTTCTCTCAAATTTAAACCGGCTTTTATACGAATAATAATCGTTTTCATGGCCCAAATTTTTATTGATATAATTTTTTCACTGTTATTTTCATCATGATCTGTATTACTACTGTTGTTATGCTGCCCTGTGTCAAAATATTCAAAAGATATTTGGCTCCTAACTGATTTAAAACGGTATATACAACGATTTTATTATTGTTTGTAATGTTTTTTGGCATTATTTACATCTTACTATCGAAATTCAACCATTTTTTTTACATTTACTCCACACAGGAGGCCCTGAGGGAAATCATTTCCCTCAGGGCCTATGTCATCTTTGGGAATGCTGTGTGGAGGGTCTATTTGAGGAAAGGAAGGAGTGAACCTGGGTCTTGAAGAGCCCATGTTAAAGGAGGGAGGAAACACAGAGGCCGGCAAATCGTATGAACGAGTCGTAAAAGCGACCCGCTCTCGTGTATTGAATGAATGAAATCATTATTTACGTTATTACTGTAAAAATATATATTTGTGTAAACGCTACACGTAGATATTACTTTACTTTGAACGGCCTTAAGTTTTAACACTTAATTACACCTTTATAGGAAGGAGAGTAAAACAGAAATTGTCGGTACCTGATGAAATGCAATTGAACAAAAAGGTGTGTTACCTGTTCTTAACCTGACGTAAGGTAGATGATCGCTTAGTGATAAAACTCCTTTATATTTGTCGTGTGAATCAAAAATCCCATATATTCAAGTTAACACTATCATTGTGAATCACAAACTTTTACGAGATCAGTTGGTATTAAACTGAAAATATATATTTTTTTTAAAACATTTTCGGCTACAACAACACCAATATCGTTTTTTTTAAACTTTAGCCATCTAGCACAATAAACAGTCACGAGCTGCCACTGCCCTCAACAGCGCTCTACAGTTCTAAAAAAATACATTAAATATGTTTTTCAATTACCTCACATATATCATCATTAAATTAAAGCGAGCATGTGAAATAAACGATAATTGGTATTCACATGATTAAAAGATAGGGATTAGGGATAAAGTGTCAAGAATGGGACAATTTGCATAATCAAGTAAAAAATATATGTTCTAGAAGTTAACTTTAATTATTTTTTTTCTATAATTCAGTTGAATTAAATTTAATATTATTATTTAGTTCTGCTTATTTTATTTTTTTATTTTTAGTGACAGTTGTTTCAGCGTTTAAACGCCGAATGCTTATATGGCCTTAAAACGCTTAAATGGCCTTAAACACCGAAACAGTTCTCACTAAAAACTAAAACTTGCAGAACTAAATAATAATAATTTAAAATGTAATTCAACTGAATTATATACAAAAATTAAAATGAAGTTCTACAAATTGACCACAAAAACTATAAATAACTTCAATTACATTTTTAACTGTTTATGGTAATGATAATGACTTATAAACTATTTCATTATGTAGATATGAGTTTTGAGTTTCACTGTTAAATCAATTGAGTTAGATCAGCTGAAACAGTTCATGTAGTAGTCTACCATATTCCACGCTTTAGGACCGGATACTCCGAAAACTCGATATCCAAACACAGTGTTATTTTAGATGTGAATGTAAATACCTACTGTAATTTAATACACCCTATAATAATCTACGTAGTCCAATAATACATTAACAACGGCGTATTTTATTATTGACTGGCCTAAATAATGATCCCGCATCATGCAGAATATAAAGCAAACAATAAATAAAAGCGGATAATATATCGTCGCTGGAAAGGCAGAATTGCTGAAGCGCCATTTTGGTAAGTTTACACCAGAGCACTTTTGTTTTACAATAAAACTCGTCTGAACATCCTCTGTACCTGGTTGGATTTTTGAAAAAAAGTTAACTCAATGCACTCACTGTTACCTAAAACGACAAAAAGCTAAAAAAAAGTCCCAAACTTGTGTCGCTTGAGTCAAGCCTTCCCCCAAATGTTAAATATATTTTAGATGGCTGAAGGGCCACACAAGTCTTCAGAATCAAACGAGAGTCAGAGCATTCGATGCAGAAAAAAGTACTGATCAAAACTGCATATTTAACTCATTTTAGGCCAAGGTGTCGCTTTAGCCCTTTTTTTTAAAGAAAGACAAACATTCCAAGGTTACGAATAACTTGACAATATTTGAAAAACTCCTACTACCACCATAATAAGCGGAAAATTTTGCCTGTGCAATGATGGAGGACTTAGCCAGCAGAGGAATTGAACCCACGATGCCCGCGTGGGAATCCGACTCGTTTGTCAACTCGGCTACCGACCGGTCATAATATTTTAGATGGCTAAAGGGCCACACGAGTCTTCAGAATCAAACGAGAGTCAGAGCATCGATGCAGAAAAAAGTACTGATCTAAACTGCATGTTTAACTAATTCTTGACCAAAGTCTCGCTTAAGCCCTTTTTCCTTTCCAGCGACGACATGTTTTTTTAACCTATTTTATGCCATCTTTACAGCGGGAGTAAAAAAAACCGACATCTTATTCTAGCCAATGACAACCGCCGTGGTAACAATAATTGGTTAAACTATTTTGAAGCTGTCCTTGGGTAAAAAAATACGGCGGGAGCTAGAACAAGGCATTACTGAAAATAATGATGTCGAATTCGTAGGATATAAACCGAAGAAATTACTGAATAAATCGGAAATTTTAAGACAACTTCCCCCTTGACAAATTGTTGGAGATAGCGCACGGTTTGGTTGGCCCATTTTAAACAGATTTATTACCCATAAAATCGAGTCAGATAATTTGCCAATATATTTTAAAATCATCTTCTCCCAAAACACGCCGAGCGTGTTAATGCGAATTCAGAATTCGAAAAGTTTATTTGGGCTAAAGTATTTTGGCGATGAAATACGTTAGTATCAGTTCTTACTCTCACGCCATATCTGAATAACTTTTGGCCAACCTTCTAAAACCAAATGATGTCCAATATGTTATCAATTTAAACAAAATAAAAATGCTTATTTATCATTAAATAATATTTATAATCTAGAACACAAATATGAAACAGAAAAAAACAAGAAACTAAAAAGAACAATGTTCATACCAAGACTCGAACTCGGAACCTCTTCTTTATCTAGGAGTAACACTCTGCCGATAAAGCCATCAAGACCTCATTCGAATGCGGCATTTTTAAACGATCTCATACTTACATTGAAAATTATTAACATTTGAATTTTCTTCCGATTTTAAGCTGCCATCTTTTGGTGATATTCAAAGTTCTACCCAAACACATATTGAATATCTAGATGGTGTCTTGGATTAAAATTAAAATATTAATAATTTTAAATATGAGATCATTCAAAAACGCCGCATTCTAATAAGCTCTTGATGGCTTAATTGGCAGTGTTACTTCCGGATAGAGTAGAGAGGTTCCGAGTTCGAGCCTCGGTCATGACCATTATTCTTTTTAGTTTCTGGCTTTTTTCTGTTTCATATTTGTGTTTTAGATTATTGATATTATTTAAATATTTAATGAAATTAGTGGTTAAGTTCGTTTTATTGATTATATTTAAATCCTAAATTTATTTTGGTTTTATTCGATTTATTGATTATATTTAAAGCAGTGAATCACAATACGTTGGAATAAAAATTATATCAGGGGAAAGCTGGTTTGTATCCCTCTCCCGCCCTTTCACTAATCGTATCCTGGGGCTCGCGAACGATTTCAAATTGATAGATTTTCCCTTCTGTTAAAAAGGTTGTGCATTATTTGCGTATGGTATCCAATTACCCATTATTATTATTTGTAATCTAATCATTACTTGAGCACGTGAGGTTCTTCTGGAAAATGCAGGTCCACGTGACTAACACAAGGTCGGTTTGCAGCCTGTCACTAGTACTTAGATGTTAATCGCATTACAAAGCTTTACGCGAAGTTTTTTCGTCGCCATTCTTTATAGAGTTGCATTTTGACAAGTGGTTTTTAGCTTTTTGCCTCTGAACGCTGAATATGCGCTCTGTTCATTTTGATAGTCAAATTGCTCCCAGCTTGCTTTCTATTTAATGTCAACTGCTGTGGCAAATATCGACAGTTAACAATACCTTTAAGGCTAGTATTAGCTAGTAAACGACGCCTTGAGCTTTTAAACTCATAAATTGAACAGCGCATTTACTAGAATCGAGTATGCAACTTACAAATTTAATCATAATTATAACTTTTCTGTTATTGATCAAAATAATTGTTGATATTAAACAAATATTTGGAAGAAAATAAAAATATGAAATCATTATCTTGGTCCCCGTCCACTTGAAAATCTACCGAAATATAAAGGTCGAAACTTGTGCGATTGGCCAAAGGTCAAAATCTCATACTCCCTATCTGAATGAGGCATCAGAGGTCGGAGGACTGGATATGAATCATTTCTATTACCTTATGAAAGGAATCATGATATATCTCGAAGGGTTGTTCTACACCACCTTACATTAATCTCATTATTGCGTGGTTAAATAAGAAAAGCTTATAAAAGAGGGGTTGGTGTGATTCACCCCTCTAGCCCCTTATTATATTTGAAAATATTTCCCCTCTTCACGCAAGTCAAAAATATATGAAGATGTATTATAGCTTAACTGAATTACTTGACACTTTTCTGAGATCCCTAATATGTTTTACTTTTGTAGTCGGCTTTACAACCAATTTAAAATCTACCAACAACATTCAATGAATGTCTAATCCAACATCGGATAATTTATAAATGTTAACAATGGAAGGCTTAAAGATATTTGTTGTTCTTATGTTCGTTTCGACCAACTTAAAAAAAAACTCCTGAGGCGTGTATGTGCTAATGGGTAGATCAGAAATCCTTGCATTAGCAAGGCCGGTGTGTTAGCTTGGTGAATAAGATTAATAAAATATCATTAGACGGTTTGCACATCTAAAGTATATGGACGGAGAAATAAGTGCCATAATAATATTTTATAACGCACACTTGCTAAACATATACTAAAATCCACTTGGTGGAAGACCAAGTCAGGAATGCCACAGGGATGCCAAAACAGCACGATCAACACAAAATAGCGCGATCAACAAGTTAATCACGGGGCATGTCAAGAATCGGAACAGAAGGGTAAGTAAGAGACGTTACATGAAAGTGAATAAAGCGAGAAGTGTGTGCCAAGAAAGAGCTGATGATGGTCAATAGATTCGAACGTGCCTCTTATACAGAGTTCTGTTGCTCTATATTCGATTGCTTTAGTATAGTTTTCACTAAACTAGATGGACATGATATTTACCATTACCACCTGCCCGGTGGGCGTGGGTCGAACGACGATCACTTTCATTTTTACTATCGGATGAGACGGGAGACTGATTTCTAAATCTTTCCTGCTTCCACCAACTACTGCTGCTGTAGCGTTTGCTTCGGACCGCGAGAGATTACTATCCGCCGGTATATGGAGCGAATTTTAATACATTTACCTGATCGATGAAGCCGAACGGATACATAATGGAAAGAGGAATCTGTTTTTACTGGGCTCGACAGTATAATTGAATCTGATCTATTTGAGGCAGCATCAAATTAAACGCGTCGTTTGGTGTTGAAGAGTTCTCACAGGCAACCGCTTAGTAGATTCTCTTATAACGTACGGATTGCATCAACAGGGACATACGAGTGTGTGTCAGGTCCTTGGAGGACATGGAGGGGTACCTTTGCGAAACAGTGTAGTCAGGATTTTTGACTTTATACTGACTCGATAGAAAGAGACAAAGATATGTTAATAGATGTTGGATAGCCTATTAGTTACCGCCCACATGAAATTCGGACATTTTTAATAAACATATTTGAACACATTAAATCAAACAATATTATTACACAATATAACACAAACACTAATAACAGAAAGTTTGCCTAAATAATGATGGAAGCTCTTTGTTGATTCTGTGTCTTTATATCATTAAAAATGTGGAAATTCTAAAGTTCGGTCAAAAATATTTAAAACTGTTGAAATACCTCTGAAAAGTTATGTTTTAAAATATTTGATTAGTCTTATTTGAACATTCACGCATATCACATATCACCATCTTGTTTGATTTATTTGTATCACCGCTGCAAGCATTTTAATCAATACAAATATAGAAAATAACCTCGAAACCCGCTGACGTAGGTTATGCGACTCGATGATGTGAAGTTAGCGCGGACGGATAACATCCTTACATACTTAGAAGTGCTGCGATATTATGTGACGACTTTTCTTATCTCTTTCTCTCTTGGTATACGACGTAAAAACCCTAAGAAAGTGATTTATCGCAAATGTATATAGGTTGGGTAAAAATATTAGCTATCCCTCTTTATATCGTTACTTCACGGTCAAGTCAGCATACTCGTATATCATGCTGTGTGTATTATATCGGTAATTTATTCGAGGTGCCCCAAAGGATTAGCGTCATTGATCCCCTTGATATAAGTTCGAACAAGAGACGCATCAAACGCATGCCTAACATTTGTTCACAGTTGACATTCAAGGGATAGTTTTTACAGCTCGTTGTGTGCTCAATGGACTGTGGAATGATTTAGTGGCTTTTGTGTTTATTCTATCTTTTAACATGGGTCTCAGGTTATTTTCTTATTTTCCTTTAATCGACCCTCCACACAAAATCCCCTGAGATGTCACAGCCTGCCGCGTGGAGTTAATGTTGTGTATTTTTTTAACACGCCTCAGAATTTAGTACTGAAAGTTGATATAAAACGATGACTCGCATCTCCGCAGCGTATAGTATTGATGTCTCGATTTGAACTCCGACCTTTGTATTTCTCGCCAGCCTTTATTGAATTTGGCTGGAAAATATTTTTCACAATTCTTCATCATTAACTGTCTGTTAAGCACGTCATGTTTTGTAGGTTTCGGAGATAGTCTTTTGTAGTAGTATGCTAATTTCTGGGCTGGTCTGAGTCGAATCGGTTCAATGGCCTGGCTGAGAGTGATCATAAAAAGGGATTTTAAATTTCTTGGCAGCTTTTCATTGAATTTTGATAGGCAAACCTGACGGATCTCTCGCAACACTTTGTCATTAGCTGTCTTTTCAACCCGTCTTGTTGACGGTGGAATTGTAGTGTAGTAGTATAATATCTCTAAGCTGGTGGATTGTCTGAGTTGTTTGGTTCAATGACCCGACTGGGAGTGATTATAGAAAGGGGTTTGGTGGTAGGCAGCTGGTAAATTCATTTGGTAATATTGTGTAAGCGAGCCGCATTGTGTGGCAGACCTGCCTACCTTGGGTTGCTCTACACAACCGCAGGCTTTCGTGGGGCATTATGGAATGTTTACCGCCCGCTGTGTAGTATTATCCCGGCATCAATTCAATTACCTATTACAAAATTGCTATTTTTACTCTGTGTGTAACGCGAATTCCTGCCTGGAGGCAGTGAAACTGTGGCTGCCCTATTTTAAGAGTATGTTGTGAGGCTGAATTTCTGACAGTGGAGGGGTATAAGAAAGGGGGAAAAGGAGGATTTAGGATTATCTAGAAGCGGCTATTCAAATCGGATCACTATGTAAACGTGTTTAATTCCTGATGATGGAAACTTCAAGGCTGTTTAATTTGAGTCATGTATATGGAGTGCAAAACCCAAAAAATAACCAACAGTAATTTAAAAATAATAATAATGCTAGGCTAATATGAACCATAACGACTTCAAGGGAGCAATACAAAGCAAAAAAATTACGTCAAACGGTAATAGTACTATAATAATTTAATTACGTTATATTTGCATCTAAAATGTAAAAAATATTTAAAAATTAAAATTACATGGACAAACAAAATTTGTGCATTTGCCAATAGTGCAAGAAGAAAACATCATAATTAAGAATAAATTTCCCACCAGATAGAACCTAGCTCTGAAATAAGATTTTCAACTATGTTGTTTATTTTTTCGAGTATTCGTGGGCAGATTAATGTTGCAAGAGTGTATTTATTGTTTCTCATCTGTATATCAATGATATATTCATACCTTAGACAATATTATCATACTTTTAGGGTTTAACTAATTTTCTCCGATCGTTGAAAATTCTACAGCAATAATAGTTGCCTTCAGCGGCTAATACGACTAATAAATACAAATATGATGAAGGAAACGCATGGCCGCGCAGCTCCAGAGTCTATGGGTCAATGTCCCGACACGCGCAAGCGCAGGTAGAAGTCGGAGGTAATATATTATATTATTTCCTGTGACTTTGCCTTCGCCACTCCTCGTTCCCACACCCAGTCGGTTACGCATCACTCATCGGGAGTCGGAAGGCATCAGTGCACTGCATTCTGTATAGTTTACCTGTTGCCTTGTTTTTCGTTAACCCACATCTTTTTTTCAAACAAATAGTAACAAAATATCCTTAGCTAAAAATCTTTATTTTATATGTGCATATCACACAAGAGTCCTAACTGCTCTCAACCGTTTGAAGCCGGTGGAACTATGGGATCCCCGATTGGGGTACGTTGTGAGGCTAACGTGAGGAGGAGAAGGAGATGAGGAAAATGAAGGTTTGGAAGCACCTGGCTATTCAGATCTGGTCACCAAACATTGTGACCAGTGAAAACCAAGTCAAGCAACGTTTTGATTCTGAATAATGGTCATTTACTAGGGCGATACTGAGAGTATCTACCATTATTATTCTTACATATTTTTATGATAAATCCATACAAACACATATTTGGTTGGTAGTGGGCAGCTCATAACGGCTTACATAAAAAAAGATTTTCTGTACCCTACGAAGGCACAAAGCTGGAAACACCTAAATTTCACCATCATGAGACCACAATAGAAATGGCTTTAGCTAATAACCAGATCTGAATAGCCAGGTTCTTCCGAACCTTTTTTGCCAATGGCCAACTGGCTGCAGACAGGAGGTTTTTTCTTATACTTCATCCACTTTACGCCTTGTGGTCTATCACTGCAGATAAAATAATAAGCGTTGATGTTATCAGACTCTTCGTTCAAGTAATGAGAGAACCCTAAAAATCCCGACCCACCAACCTTAATCTTTGACTCTTTTCTTCACAGTGCAAGCACAATGCATTTGGAAATAACAGCTTAAGTAAAAAAAGGAGCCTTCTCAGACACCACCTTCTAAATTTAAAAAGGAACTTTCAATTTTCGCAAAATATTTTATAATTCAATCATTTTTCTTTAAACAATCACGCTGCGAATCTCGTTTGATAGGTAGAAATTGCCACCAGGAAATCAGCCCACCTTTATACAGCTACGAGTATGCAAATAGCATCTCTCTCCGCGGAGCACAAGACTACGGAATCTGCATAATATGTACCTGTGTACAAATATGGATAATATCCAAGACAAACAACTTCATGTCTAAAAATATCTCATATTTATCTGACAGGTGCGGTTGTGATGACAATCATTTATTGCTTAGGCAATTATACCTACGAATATATTACCATAAATTATTAAAATAATAATTATTAGTAAAACATTTGCTTTGTTCACTTCCGGGCAAATAAAAGAATAGATAAATTTAAAATTAACATAGATATTTAAAACAGTCAATACAACCAGATGTTCAGGAGAGTCAAAACAAAAATTATTTGTATGTAATCGTGTCATACAGGTATGTCACATTTTCTTTAAAACAAACAAAAAAAACATACATAGCCAGCCGGGGAATTGAACCCACGACGCCTAGGTAGGAATCCGACGCGTTTATCCAATCAGCTACCGACCGGACAAATTATTATTTATAGTTTATTATTTTTCATTTAAATTTCTTACACTTTCATATTTTTTACCTACATATTTCTCTGTATATTTGTGTGCACATATTCTTCTCACAGCATGTTTTTACTGTACCACTTTTACAACATGCTTGTAAATTAATGGCACATTTTTTCCGTATATATATTTAAAAAGGTTATTTTAAACAACAGTGCAACGAGTTTGCTTTATACATAGCATTATACACAAATATATATATCAACACAAACACGAATGCATAATGTAAATGTTTTTAAAAATGAAATGAAAATATTATTTAAATTAACAAAATGTTGATTGTTAGCAACATAATGCATGGGTTGGGTAATCATTTGTAATAATTATTGTTATGGCCCGATTCAAAACACTTCGACAACACGTTCCGCAACTATGTTAGTTACGATCGTTAATACAATTGTTTGACCAGCAAACTGATTGGTCATATTTAAACCTTTTTTCAACTTGGAACTACCATGTATTCTGGAGTAATATTTTAGTATTATTGAATTTAACTCATTATTTTCTCTTTGGTTTGTTTGCCACCTCCTTTAACGTTTGCTATTCTGCTCTCATACTGCGGAGTTAAACGGTTATGTTTGCAGTCTACTTGTACATATGATTGTAAATATGCCGTATCACTGTATGGACAGCATCTTGCACGGCTTCTGTGATGTACGAACCTCACACGTTGTATGGTATCTATATTCTGAGACTTGTACTTTGAATGGCTTGTGTTCCGTGTTAAAGAATTGTATTCTATTTGGCCTGTATTGCTCTTAAATAGAATATTAACATATTTTGGACCAAGAGTGGTAGATTTTTTAAGTATCGCTCTGGTGAGAAGCCACCATTCATAATCAAAACGTTGCTTGAAATAACTGTATCCGTATTTGATGACCAGATTTGAATAGCCAGGTACACCAGAACCTTCCTTTCCCCATCTTCTTTCCCTCCCTACTACCTTCAGCCTCATGAGATACCCCAATTGGGGATGCCATAGTCCCACTGGCTCCAGGCGATTGGGAGCAGTTCAGACTCTTGTGCGGCATTTACACAAATTTACGTCAGTAACAGCAATCTATTTTGCTGCTTGTTAAACCACTGCTTATTTTTAATTGATCAAATTTTAGAACTATGTCTCTCTTGTTTTGATCACTTACTTATCTCTCTCTTGTTTAAAAAAATGTGGATATCCGAAAAGAATGCAAGGCTGATTTAAGCGTAATGAATAGAATCAAGAAAGGGATGCTTAAATGGTTTGGGCATGTAGAGCGAATTAACGAAGAAACAGTCTGAATAACAGAATAGTAAGTATGAGACGATGTACCAGTATGAAGCAAGGAGTGTGTGCTGTATGTGTTTGTATGGCGGTCCGTCTTTTCTGCCTACCCCTGCGGGAAAACGGCTTGATGGTTAGTTATAATTTATAATGCATATTTGAGCCATTTTGGACGCTAGTGCTTATTTGAGCCTTTCTTGGTTGTCAGTGCATATTTAAGCATTTTTCGTCACTGTACATATTTCATTCATTTTATTCTTCAGAGTTGTATGGCGGTCCATCCTCTCTGCCGAAACGGCGTGATGGGTAATTAGTAAGTTTTTTATAAAACATACTTTGCATTTTTTTGTAACTCTTGTATATTTTTATACAACAACTTTAAAAACGCTCTAAAATTGTAAATTTTGTAATGTTTTCAAATAGAATAAACAATCGAATCGAATTGTCTATCGGTTTTCACCTCAATAATCTACTTTTTTTAGAACATAGCCATTTTAGACATTAGTATAATCCAGACAGCTCAATTCTTAGAGTACATGGAGTGGTACCTATCCAAGGCAGTGTAGTCAGTTTTTGATGATTTTTGGCGGACTCGGCAGACCTGGGCGTGGCTAGGATTAGGGCTAGGGTAATTATACATCCATTCATAGCACATGTCGATATAATGTTTTTGTTTATTCATAAAACCACTTTTTCACAGTATTTTTATCAACAAAAATATAGCATATAACCTAAAAAACCGTTTGGTTGTGACCAGTTTAGTCGCATATGAAAACATGTGAGCGCAGTCCCCGGGGACGTGGGAGACCAAGATCATCCTTACAGTACATAAAAGCGGTGTGATATTTTTGCTGTCTCTTTCTCTCTCATGGTGTACGACGTAAAAAACCCGGAGAAAGTGATTTACCCAAAATTTGTATAGGTTGGGTAAAAAGAATTAGCTCTCTCTTCATACATTGTTACTCCAAGGCTCAATTCAACCCTGGTCCTGCAGCGCGACTGAGTGGCTGTTTAGTCGTAGAGACTAAAGCTGGATTCACACCAACGTCCAGATCCTCTCAGTGACGATATTGTTCCATAAGAGAGCTTATTGATATGGTATGAATATCAATCAAGGAGAATGTGCCAAGACAAAGTTGTGTGGCAGTATATCCTTCTGCCCACCCTTGTGATATTTAATAATAATAAATGGATAACTTTTATAGCGCCGTTTTTGTGGGAAAATCACCTCAAGGGCGCTTAACTACTTAGTTAAATAATTGTTTTGAAGTGTAAAAATACTTACATCGCAGATTTTTTTTTATTGAAAATCATTTTTTTATCACTAAATAATATTTTTACTAATTATTAATTATTAAAAATATTATTTAGTGATAAAAAAAATGGTTTTTAAAAAAAAATCTGCGATGTAAGTATTTTTACACTTCAAAATAATTATTTAACTAACTAAGTAGTTAAATATCACAAGGGTGGGCAGAAGGATATACTGCCACCCAACTTTGTCTTGGCAGATACTCCTTGATTGATATTCATACCATAAAAATAAGCTCTCTTGCGGAACAATATCGTCACTGAGCGGATCCGGACGTTGGTGTGAATCTACCATAAAGACTGCAGACGGAGTGTGCAGTGTTGTGGATGAGGGGGGGGGCGGTCTTTGTTCTCTAGGCTTGACCCGAATCTCCGCTCCCAGAAAGTGGTCCACGCAACAGCATTCGCGAGGTGGACTGCGCCTTCCTCTACCTACACTGTCTTTACTTGGTACTGGTGCCCGCCTGCGAATATCAAGACCCGTTACTCGACATCGAACATGCACACAACTTCACCTTTCCAAATCTATACATCCGCATAATACAAAATTAAAAAACATCGTTTCTTCGAAAGAGACAATTTTCATGTAACGGTTTCGTTAGAAATTTTTTTTTTTTTTTACAGACTTAAATCTTAGAATAAAAATATATATGGAGAGAGAGCAATTTTTTTTTACCCAACCTTTACAAATTTTAGGATAAATCACTTTCTCCGGGTTTTGACGTCGTGAAGCGTTAGAGAGAAAGAGACAAGACAAATTGTCACATAATATCGCACCACTTTTAGGTTTGTAAGCATGTTTTCCATTTCCCGCGTCTCCGGCGACCCGCCCACTTCGTTTTTTTATGCGTCATTACTCAACGGTTTTTGAGGTTGAATCGTTTATTTTTGTTGATAACAATACTGTGAAAAGGTGGTTATACAAATAAACGAAATATTATGTCGACATGTGCTATGAATGGATGTAAAAAGGTGTGTCCATGAAAACCCTAGCCGCGCCCGAGTCATGATAAATCAACAATCCTTACTACACTCTTTCGCAAAGCTATCCCTCCTGTATATTATTGCTCTGAGATTTCAATACAATTTTTTGTACTTCACTGAATAGATAATGCCTAGAAGTGTAATCGATACCAATTTAAAACAAATAACTGATGTCGTCAATTTGCATCGAGATATTCGACGGCTGGCGTAGCCGAGTGGTAAAACGCTCGAATACGAATCCAGAAATCGCGGGATCAAACCCGGCGTACGCAAATAGTTTTTATTTGAATAATGTATGTCATAGCATGGTAATAACCTTAGAGTATACTAGAGGTAGCCCAAGCCACGGCAGTGAAGTCAGTTTTGGACTTGTTTTTGATGATATTAACATGACTCGGCGCAAATGGGCGTGGCTAAGACCAAGGCTACGGTATTTATATATCCATTCATATCACATATCGACATAATGTTTTTGTGTATTCGTATGGCCACTTTTTCACACTATTTTTATCAACAAAAATATAGCATCTAACCTAAAAAAACGTTTAGTTGTGTCAAGTTTAGTGGCATAATAAAAAATGTGGGCGGAGTCCCGCCGTTAACCAGCGAAGATAGCCAGCTTAAGATCATTGCGACAGTATATAGAAGCGTTCCGAGAAAATTGTTGTCTCTTTCTCTCTCATGGTGTACGATGTAAAAACTCGGAAAAAGTGATTTATTACAATTTCGGATGGGTTGGGTAAAACAAATCAGCTATCCCTCCATATATTGTTACTTCAAGGTAATAACATCTAGTATATTTGATGCACGTTCTCAATGCCGATTATTGGCATTTTTTAAATATTTAAAAACATAAACACTAATGGTTTAAAGTTATTTCCAATTTCAAATAAATATTTATTCCGTAGCTACATAGTTTAGGATTTAGAGTTTCATAGGATCTTAACTATAAATTAAATAAACCCAACTGTCAAGAAAGCACAACCTCTCGAACGGTGACACCTATCTTCATAAATGTGCACTGCTTTCCCGTCATCAATTTCCTGATCAACACAAATATGTTCAGCTCGCATCGTCATTTGCATCATGAAGTAATTCATTCGAAAATACTGTTAGAAGAGAATATTGCTCTGGTACAAAGTTGTATTTCCAGTTATTTGCAGCCCAACATCAGCGTTTACCGACACTGTTTCCGCTTAAAAATAAATAAAAACATTGAAGTTTCAGACATGTCTCGGCTGTCTATTCCAAGATCACGAACCAATTCGTAAATTCAGCTCATCCACACAAGGCCGCTTTCATAATATGAAATTGTTATTTGTACAAGTCTAAAAAACACCTGCCCGGTTCTAGAATTATAACTATCGTGTAATGCTATCTCACCTACCAAGAATCTAATTTCATATATTTGTATTGTTTGGCATTTTTCTTTGTATTTAAAAAAAATGCGATTGTAATGAAATTGAATGATATTGCAATATCCATTGCTTCTGGGGAAATATGTTCTGTGCCGTTTGTGGAATGAGTAGATATTGTCGAGTGAAAGTCGACTGAATAATAAATAAAAAATGCTTTAATTGATTAGGAGAACTCCTATTCTATGGAAATTAAATTTTATTTAGGAGACCAACAGTTATTCAACAATAATAAGTAAAATAATAAGTCGAATGACAGAAATTTGTAAAGGAAAATAATAAAAACTTACAAAATACGATGAGTAAAACATCAACGATATTTTAAGACTAGTGCTTCAAGCAGTAAAAACTCTCGAACGGTTAAGTCCAGCGTCATGAAATTGGTACAGCTTCTTTTGCATAGAATTTCTAAGGCGACGCAACTATTTTCGGCTTAAAAAGTCATTTAAATCATGAGTTATGCAGATTTGAAATGTCCATTAAATTGTCAAAAAAAACTTCATCATGTTTCATAAATTAATATTGTCCATTGAGAAAAAAGGTTTCGAAAAAAATGGGTTGTAACTTCTGTAATAACTACCTATAAGGTTCTCCGAGCGTTGTAAATGTTTCGCTGAACTTAATACGGCTTGCCGAAAGCCTCCGTTGCAAAACCGTCGGCTGCGCGGAGGTTGTTGATTCGGCCAGCCTAACAGTTACTCGTAACCGAGTCGCGATCAATATTCTCACGGGCCACCGCCGTGTCTACCGTCTGCACCGTTCACTGCGCTCGCCCTGCACTCGGGTGTGCTGCGCCCGGCTCTCTGTACTGACCTGTTACCTGTAGTCTGTAGCCTGTACTATATACCAACTACCAACACGTAATCATCTATTACATTCATCCATTTGTATTCACTAAACCTCGCGTGCTTCGAACCTTGAAAGGAAATAGAGAGGTATCTTTGCGAAACAGTGTAGTCAGGACGGTTGAATTTTATACTGACTCGATAGAAACAGACAAAGAAATATTAAAGGATGTTGGATAGCCTATTAGTTACCGCCCACATGGAATTCGAACTTTTTTAATAAACATACTGTTTTCACGAAGGAGAAGCGAATTAAACTTATTTTCGTGTTTAGAAAAAATATTTGAGATTGGTGTTGGGTTGTACACATCTATGCATGTCCGAAATAAATAATGTTGATTGTATACAAAACCAAAAAAACCCTCATATTGTTTTATATCTCTCGAAATGGGGAAACAAGTTTGCATAATTGTCAGTTCAAATTTAAAAAAAAAAAAGAAAATTAATTTTCGTCAAAAAAAACCCAAACCCTTCAAAGAAAAATTTTGGGTTTGAAAAACTAACCCCTTAAAATTT
>JAGWCC010001415.1:0-27992 GCA_022651775.1 Drusus annulatus
AACAACAATGTTTTCCTATCATTATCAGCCTTGCTTTAAGAATGAAGACCTTTCTAACTATCTCCCATTCTACTTATATGACAGCTCTATGTCGGAGCGGAGGTTGCATAATCAAATTCAGAAAATGTAAATAAAATAAAACTGTCCCTTACCTTGATATTAGGGTTAAGAACTTGAGTAAATAAGTAGTTAAGTAGATATTGATATTCACTATGTAGAGATCGACATAATCAACTTTGCAGTTGTACTGTAGACATTGGGTATAGGTACCGGTTTCTTATTTTTATCTCAATATTATCGGCAATTTATTATTAATGTTATGTTATTTGATAAGAAGTTTTAAAAATAATAGTTTTACGGAAAACATTGAAATGCATAAGATCATTCAACTAAAATGTATTTATTTATACATCATGTACGTTTTAATAATATTTGAATTATTCTTTAGTATTTAATAGTCCGGAGACAGTCGAACTATGACATCCCCAATTGGAATATGTTGTGAGTGAGGTGAGGTGAGAATTGAAGTGGTAAATATTGAATAAAAATAGTCCTCGTGTTAAATATATTATAGGTAGGTACTTAATTGCTTGTTTGGATTTGAAAAACAAATGATAATTTTCTCAACACATTCATGAATTCCAATGTTGATAAGTTCACACCTTTACGTACGTACGTAGGTACTCACAAGAAAAACATTTTTATTATTACATATTTGTCAAAACCTTCAGAATAATGTTTCATGCATCACTTTTTGTGTCACTTTATATTATGAAAACAGAGGCGCAAAAATAAAAATAAACCCAATAGAAGATGTTTTCATTTGGGAAACAAAAATGGCGTCTTTAGTTTCTCCTTTGGCCACCTGCATAGTTAATTATGTTAAGTTATAAAAACATATATTTGAAAGAGATCGACAGCCGTCATGGATACTATAACAGTATAACACAAGGATATCCATCTAGCATGGCGGGCGAAAAATATACCAAAAAAACTGCAACAAACCTAATTTCGTTAATTTAAAAAAATGCACATGTCTATCTAGGAAGGTTTTAGTGAACCCAATTTTGAGTTTGAATTAACATACTTGATATTCGATACAAAGAAAAATATGTTTCTGTTGATTTCTGAGTGCAATAATAACATCTCAATGTATTCATATTATGCATTTCCACTCATCGTGGCAGATAACTACTCTCAGTATAACTCTGGAAAATACTATTATTCTGATTGAAATCGCGTAAGGAAATGTAAATTTCGGGCAAGTTCATTGGAAATAAAAAGCCTCGCAGAAAATGTGGATATTTTTTATATGACTTATAATATGTCGAAGAACTAGCTATTAAGTTCCAACTATATTATGTACTTCTTCAAACCTATTTTTACCTTTATAGTTGTATAATTATGATCACCATTTTTGTGGTTTTTTTTTTGCAATGTTTAGTGTAAAACTATTTTCATTTCTTTTCTCTTTTTCTTCTTCTCTTTCCTTAAAAACCTTTAACACTAGCGAGCAAATTCTCATAAAAGCATTTCGAAATCTACGATTAAAGCTACTGACAAACTATTCGCAGTAGCTTATGGATTACAAATCCCCATTGCATGAAAATAGTATTACATATTTTGGAAAAAATCGTAAAACCCAAACATGTTTTTTTATATGAATACTGCACAAAAGTCCCAACTTCTCCCGACCATCTTGAACCCAATCGGGGTATTTGTAAGGCTGACGGTGGTGGGGAGGGGAAATAAATAGGGAAGAGGAAGGTGGAGAAATACCTGGCTATTCAGATGTAGTCATTACACACGGCTAAAGTCATTTCAAGCAACGTTTCGATTCTGAATGGCGGTCTTTCACTAGGGCGACATACCGCAAATACAGTATTTTTATTTTAAATTAATTTATTGTGAAATAATACAAATTTATTAAATAAAAAATATTTGAACACGCCAGGATTTGAACCCGCGACATCTAGTCGACGTAGTCAAGGATCTTAACCGCTCGACCACGGGAAAGCCGAAAGATAATCTTGACGTCTCATTAGTGTGACGTCTTTATATATCGTCGAACGAGTTCTGCACCGATTTGGTTAAAATCGGTATAGGGGAGACTTGGGCGGTGTTGGTCTCGAATATACTGTTTGAATGCACAATTGGGGCGTCCTACTTGAATTTCTAGTTCAAAGTTGGTGTGGTAGAAATTTAGGGGGTTGCTGATTTCGAATCTACAGACAAAATGCTAATTTTCGGCGACCATCTTGATTTTTTACAATTTGAAACCCAGCGTGTACAAATAATTTTTATTCGATTTATACGTATTATTACACATATAATTTATATAAAATTGTGTAAAGTACCTATGTGTGTGACACGCTCTAAAGTAGTAGATTCTTTCAGTATCACCTTAGTGGATGACCGTCATCGAGTCATCGCTTGAAATGGGTTGGTCAATATTTACTGAGCAGATTTTAATAAAAAGGTTAGTCCAATCTTCCTCTTCCCCATCTCCTTCCCTTCTCTAATCCCTTCTGCCACACAACATTTATGATGCAAAATACGACGACTTAATGCCATTTTTTCGTATAAGTTTTTTATTGTCAAATTAGTGATAAACGGACATCTGGCCCGCTGAAGTCCGTGGGAAAAAATTGACACTTTACAAGATTCAGTTTGACACCCCTAGTCTAAATATTGCCATGGTTCAAATATTACTCGGCACAATTATCATTGAAATTTTACCATAGTCAAAATTTAACAAAAAAAATTTTTTTGTTTGTTTAATTTATCATTGTATAATATATTTGTCACGATTATCAAAATACAACATATATTACGGTCGAAATAATACCAATCTTATGAATAAGTTTCTATCGTCAAATTTTACCAGGGTGTAACAATTGACAAAAAATTTCAGTGTAAAACTTTTATTATTATTATTATTGTAAAATAATTATAGTGGTTAAAATGTTATCATGATCGAAATATTACCATGGTCCAAACTCACCATTGTAAAAATATTATCATGGTTCAAAGTTACACAGGTACACACATATTATATCTATTGCATCGACGCTACAGCCTACAGCCCTCTAAAAAGTCCTCTGTGCAATGCTAAGGCAAACGCTTCAGCAATCCACGCCATCCAGGCTAAGATTCTACCTCAGCTTAAGCCTCCTTCAGTGGTCGACTTTCCTCCAGTTTTGCTACGTGTTGTACCCAGCGAAGACATTCTAGTTTTGTAAATTTTGTCATTGGTCAAAATTAGTTGATCAAAAGTTAGTTACTATCGTAAAAAAATACCGAGGTCAAAAGTTCCCATTGGTATGCAAAGGTTTTCTAAATATATGCATGGTCAATATTACCATTTTAAAAAGATAAAATCGTCAAAATATTACCATTTTCAAAGGTACAAACGTAATTTTCTTTTTTTAAGTTTTACCATTATTAAAGTGCATTGTCTTTACATTTCCATGGTCAAAATGTTGACTTGGACAAAGTAAGCATCGTTTACTTTTCAAATCAGTCAAAATATTACATTAGTTGAATCATTACCTAGGTCAACATTTAACTGTAGTTTGTTTTTTTTTGTTTTCGAATATACCTACCTTTATGAAGAATTAAATATATATATATATATGTTTAAATATTCTTGGAAATATATTTTTTTAGTTTTTTAGTGTTGTAAGAATAGTATTTTTTATTTACATTATATTTGTACTACTAACTAATCTAGTAATGCGATTAGCGAATTGAACTCGTCTTTGCAAATCCCCCACTTACTTCTCATTTATCTTTGAATTAAGTACGAGTGTATGTACATATTTAAGTAACTATTTAGTCACCCAGAATGTTTTCTTTATAAAATGTAAAATTGTATTACGAGCGAATTATTGAAGTTTACTGGCAATATGTGCGAATATGATAGTGTAAACCATATAGTTATGGGACACTTAACAACATTTTTGACTTACAATAAATGAAACTGCCTTTTGAAATAAATTCCGTTTATTCCCGTGATAAATAGACTGTTGAATGCACAACTCCTTTTTTTATTTTACAATATAAGCATTTTAGAAAAAAATAATAACGTAATTATATAGCAAACAGTACAGTTACTGGACGCATTTTTACAAATACGGGACACTGAAATTATTAATTTAAATTATTACAGTTACTGTACAAAAAAAATATTGTTGAGAAACCAAGCTCAAAACAATATAATATTGAAAATGAGAATGAAATAATAACTTTGTGTAATACCACAGATTTTATTTTAATGTTTATGACCAACCGGTTTCGCTTAGCCTAAGCATCACCAAGGTACAAAATTAAACTGAAATAATAATAAGAAATAATAAATAGCCAGTTTAATTTTGTACCCTGACAATGCTTAGACTAAACGAAACCGGTCGGTCATAAACAAAAAAAAAAAAAATCTATTATTTCATCTTCATCAAATATGTCAAACCACAAAGTGATTGCTTTCTACGAAAACATAAAATGGAAAACTTAAAAACAATGTTCAGTGCCCTTGCGTAGACTGGTGGGTTGGTGGTTGGTGGAGCAATTGGTGGGTAGGGACAAAAATGAATCATTTCAGAGAATTTCAAATTTCCTAAAGGCGAGTTCATGATAGCAGTTTTCCGGTAAGAAAAGGAACAACCGTTGATAAATAAAGCTCATCATAGGCGATTCTCTTTTAAACGGTCCACGATCCAAGCACCACGGCTTCTTTCCGCCGACGAGCGCAACCGAATGATTAATAATTTTTTATTTAAATCTAAAACCATGTTTCTCTATTTAATAACAATAATTTCTTTTCCATTAGACACAAACTTTTCATTGTCTAATACTAGTATATATAAAAAAAAATAGACATATCTAATATTTGCAAATAACTTCAAAATAAGAAATGATTACGGGAAAAAATAAGAAAAATACAATGAATATAAATATTAAAAAATAAATTTAGAAAAATAATAACATGTATCTATTACTCAACCTACCGACATTTCAGGGTTACAAATAAACTGATACTATTTGAATTTTCCCTACTCCCATCATTAGAAGCGTAACATGTTGCTTGTGCAATGGTGGAGAACTGCAGAGTAAAAACCCGCGACACAACTCAGCCACTAACCGGTCTTGATTTGTAACTTATGTGTAATTTATATGAAACTTCAAATACCCATAAATAATAAATTTATTAGATTTATTAATTATAGTTTTTATTAATTTCGAGAGCGCGTCCACACTAAGCGCGTTAGCGAAATTTACCGGTCCACATAGAGCGCTTAGCGCTGCGTTAGGTGTGCTACAGTAGAGTGTGCTTTCGATGGTTGGAAAAAAGAAATCGACTATTTTGTAAATACATTGTATATTATTATCAAAAGTTCATTGACCAAAAAGTTTATATTTCTACAAAGTGTCTCATATTACTTACTTTCTATGTCCCGACTGACAGGTCTCTTTTGAACTTCAACACGCCCATGTTCAATTTTCGATGCAAGATAGTATATCACTGTACGGTTTGTATCTCTGTATGCACCCCGTGTATCTCAAAGCGCGAGATTTTGCTAACGCGTACTCAACGCAGCGCGAAGAGCGCCTCGTGTGTACACGGCCTTAGTAAGAACAGCATAATTGTATTAGTCCACTACATCTTGTTTTTCACAATAGCCTCTAGAACATATCTATATTTCGTAATGGGTATAATTTAAATGGGTCTTTTTACATACAAAATGATTAAAAACACTATTACAGTCAATTAGATCGCATAATTATGTTTTAATGTGACACAATTATTGGAAACATATTTTCCTAATAACATTTTATAAATTAAATAATATTGGATTACAAAAAATATACATATAATATTACCAACATCAATGGTCAAGAAAAAAAAATATATATATTTTTTAAATAATTGAAGAATATTGTCTACTGTAGTAATTTCTGTTAGAATTTTATTGTAAAGTTAGACTGTCCGGTATTTGAGTGATTTCTGTGTGCTTGATTTTTTCCTTGTTGGCAATCTATTTAATTATGCATTTCTCGTCCCGTGTCCGCGTATCTCGCAATAATAATTTATTCTTCCTTGAATGAATTCCTATAATATTTTTTGTATAAACATTTAAATATATAGTTTGTTTCACCGTCATAAAATTGAGCTCTTTTAACATTCGATGCTGGAAAGGCAAAATGATTGAACCGACACTTTGGTCGAATTGTGTACCATTTGGGAGAAGGCTTGACTCAAACGGCATAAGTTTGAGACTTTTTTTTTTTTTTGTCGCTTCAGGAAAATGAGCATTGAGTTACCTGTATTCCCTTTTTTTCCAAATCCAACCAGGTACTAAAGACTTATGAATTTTATTGTAAAAAAACTTTAAAGTACTCTGGTGTAAACTTCCTAAAATGGCGCTTCAACCCTTTTGCTTTTCCGGCGTCGATATATATCTAATCCGTGTGTATACGAGTATGTTGCGCTTAAGTATTATGCGCATTGCTTTATTTTGCATTTTTTCTTCATTAAAAACAAAAATAATTCTTGAACAATAATTAAAATGTGGTGATATTATTGTATTATAAATGGTCTTACATGTTACTTTATTAACTTAGTTTCTTATTCTACCGAGAAAATGTTTTTTTTCAAATTTTTGGATTTTATAATCTACACTATTTAAACAGTTCAACCTTGAGACTATAATGACACCTAGGTATTGAATTTTGTCTTCTGTTTTTATATTTTCCTCATCGATATACACTTTCGGTTCCTGGTTTTTTATTATTTTACCTATATTCACATGTAATATGTTGTGTTGACGTTTAGTTGTATTTCACTTAGTTTAAGCCATTTTGAAACAGTATTTAAATCACAGTTTATTTGGCTAAATGCTTTTTCATATTCATCTTCTGCAATATAAATCAGTGCATCGTCTCCTATTTTGCAATGTATCAGTATGTTTACAATGTCATTTATGTAGAGTACAGATAATATCGGGTCCAATACCGACCCTTGCTTTCGGGTATTTTCAACCAGATTTGATAAAATGTTATATATATTTGAGGCTTACGTTAGTCAGTTTTCAAGATTATGGAAAGATGGAAGTTGTAGGTATACTAAATGACTGCCTCAATACAGGTTTGCCTAGTGAGGCAGATTATGAGAAGCCAAAAGTAATAACTATTATAATTTATACAAAAAATGAGTCAATAAACGCAGATGTTCAGGAGAGCCAAAAAAATTTTTTTGTTTTTTGTGTGTAATCATGTCATATGTCACATGTCGTTTTTCAAAAAATAGTAGCACATTATTTTATTTTCTGACTTATCTCATTTTTCCTTACTAGATATGTATCTAAGGAACAATTCTGCATACTAAACTCAAAACTTGATTCTTTTTTACTCATTCCGTTCTTCCTTTCGCACACAGATATATTAAGTGAACATGTATAATAGCCTATTCATTTTTTTAATTACTGTGTATATTATATATACTGTTTCTAATGTATCGATCTCTTTTTCAGATACATTAATCATTGTACCTACACCTTTATACAACCCCATATGTTTATCTTTTTAGTTTTTACTGTAAACTATATTTAAATAAAGATTATTATTATCATATTTTTAAGGTTAATTATAATTGAAATTGGTTTAGACTTACATTCTCTCAAATGAAATGTCACTCTTTTAATGTCTACTAGCCGATATTTCATTTTATAAAATGTTGCGCTTTATAATTTTCTACCATTTATGTACAAAAACCTAAAACTGTGTAGCGACTCCCTGTGATCGCTAAAGCTGTTTAAATGGAATACAGAATTTGTGGCACCAAAATAATACAATTATTGTTTAAATTATGTGCATATATTCATTTTGTCATAATTTTCCAGATAAGAAATGAACAGGCGCTTGTCTCCGTTGAGGCGCATGTTGCGTGCGAGGCGCGAAAAAGGCCGAATCATGGCCCACAATTTAAACTTGGACCGGCAGATTGTTAAAGGAAATTTAATCTACTCCGCATTTAAAGATTGGCAGGCCTCGAAAGAAAGGGAAGAGGCTGTCCAAGATGATGAGGAAGCCTTGCAAGAGGAGAAAAAAGAGATTTCGCAAGAAGAGGAGAAGGTCTTGCAAGATGAAAAGGAGGCCTTACAAGATGAGGAGGCCTTTAAAGATGAAGACGAGGAATTTCCAGAAGGCAAGGTGATCTTTCCAGAATTTGACAAAGACAACGAGGAAGTCTCACTAGACGAAGAGGTGTTGCAAGATGAGGAGGAGACCTCGGAGGAAGATGCCTTGCAAGACGAAGAGGAAGACTTTCAAGATGAGGAAGAGACCTCCCAAGACGAAGATGAAAACCAGGTGATTTAATCTTAATACTACTGGCTTTACTATAATAATGAATTATTGAGTTTGCCTTTCATATTTTTCATTTTGTTCCATTAGGTGAAAAAAAACTAAAAAAAATCCAGTAATACCAAGCAATGATGCAAAAAAATATCATTAATCTGAAGAGAGTTCCCAATTATATTTTAGCTATGAACCGTATGTAACTAATTGTTTAATTACAGAGACTTGAACGAGAGTGTGAAGCAGCAGAATGGCGTCGAATTAACATGCTCTTCCCAGACGCTGCGCTTCTAAACCGACTCCCTACAAAAGCAAAATATATACCTACTCCTCCAGCCCTTCGATTGTCTGTGCTACCTGACACACTTCCGTCTTATGCCATATTAGGAGATGACGATTATCCATTTGGCTCTCATTCACAAGATGTGAATACTATGGACTATATGTTACAAGCATTACAAGCTATGTATTTCAGAGACCAGCAATCATCACTAGATTCCGCTCCCAGACCCCCACAATCATCAATATCTACGGCTTCCAGGGATCTACAATTAACACCAGAGGAAGCTAGAAACCCAATTTTGTCACTGTATCCCAGGACCGCATATACAGCAATGTTTGTGGCTTCCAGGCACCCTCTATCGTCACTACTTAATGGTCTTGATATTAAACTGTCAGAAGACAGGTTCTCACACGTTTGGCAGATTATGGATTCCCATTTGCTAGAACAATTGAATAATGTCAGTGATGCCCATGCACTGCACATGCTTCGAATAGCCCACTCGGCCCACATGGACCGTGGTCTCATAAGACATGACCAAACGAGACTTAGACGCATGAACCATGACCACATGGAGCATGGTTACATGGATTATGATCTCTTGGAACATAACTACATGGAACATGTTTATATGGATTATGGCAACATGGAACATGTCGCTGTCGCATTTGAATTCTAAAAAACTACTTACTATTTCATATTCATCAGCATGTTTTTCGCATATATTATTATCACCCCTATTCTGGCAGTTCTTCGACAACTTCGATTTTATGCCAATTTATTTCTTACGTTGTAAGTTATTCGTTATAAGGTTATCTGTGCTCTAACTATTATCTGTCGTGTATTTTAATGTAAAAAATTAATGATTACATTGTCATAGAATTTTTATGTATAAATATATAAATATTAACCTTAAATGAATTAATAAAGATAAACCTGTCAATATAATTATTTTGAAGCAAAATAATTATTTTCCATTATGAAGCCTTATTTTGCTCTGATGAAAAACAATTCTCTTGAATTTATAAAAACCAGCCTTTTTATCCTGACTCAAGAACTAGGAGTTGCAATTGCACAAAATTACTCGCCTTGCGATGAACAAAGGCATTTATTGCAGCAAATTAAAAAAGAGGCCTTACGTGGCAAATGCTTCATCTACTACGAAAAAACTTTTGACACAGTCAAACACACTGCACTAATCAAAATGCTATAAAATCGATTTTCTGAGCACGGAACCGGTTCCACAGGAAAATAGTATCAGATGTTTCAGTATGTGAATATTTTGATTTTCGTGGAGAGGGGGGTGCCCAACGAAACTCAAAGTTTTGCATTAATGCAGACTGAAATCGCTGATCCCAAGGAACTCTTCTCCCTCCTGCCATCAAAATTTAAACTGAAATCTATCCAATAAACAAATGAATTCCGAGTCAGAATTATATTTTCGTTCCACCCCTGCAGTTGGTCAGGCGAGGCGAAGCAAATGGTCTTGCGGGCCACACGCATGCCGCGGATCGGGAGTTCCCCACCCCTGGTCTACGTTTCTGCAGTTGGTCTGGTGAGCCAAACCAAATCGTCTGGCGGGCCACACGCATGCCGCAGGTCGGGAGTTCCCCACCCCTGGTCTATGGAATGACAGTAAATTGTCAGAGAATTGTGGTAATATTATAGATTGATTGAAAATTAGTAGAAAGACTATAAAAAAGCAGTGTAAACTAATGGGTTGCTATTATTATGTGATAAGATGAAAATGAAAGAATATTAAATTTATTAACAGTTTTATTTTTTTAAGTACATTTATAAGCATCATCTAACAAAAGTCAAATCATGTTAAAAAAATGTTAATTACATAAAAATGTTCTTAACTATTATATGGGATAAAGTCCTCGTTTACCTGTAATACAAATTCACATACATTCTCTATTAAAATTAACATATAAAAAATCTAGGGTACCTGTGTAAAATTTTAGATGTGCCATGGTAGACTTCCCTTTAATAATACATATAAAGCAGTGTGGTATGTTATATTAAAAATCGTACATGTCAGGAGAAGCACAATGCCTTCTCCAGTAGTAAATAAAAAATGGTTGATGTTTTACACAAATTAATATTAGAAACTATATTTGTAAAATCTATTGCGATCTAGACTCAGTCAGAAAGAAGTGAGAAAGGGTGTTTGATATTTACCGAGCTTGTTCCTTCACTTGTTAGAAAATTGATGTTGTGAAATGTAACATTCTTTGGTTAAATAACTCTCAGGTTTAGGTTATTATGCTGTTACTGTCATCTTGACATGGAGTGAGTTTTGTGCTTTTATACGCCTGATAACATAACTTTAATTCTAAGAATTAACTATAACCTATTTCTCGGTCTTTACCTATTTCTTATGTTAAAAATAGCCCTCAGTGATAGGGCAGTTTTCTTGGAAACCAAATTTTTATGCAGATCCAGAAAATAAAACCACAAGTCTACGCATTTCATCAATCAATAACCCTTCTCATTATTTACGGAACTCATCTCTTATATCCGTTTATAATGTAATAGCAGTAAATATGCATACATATTAGTAAGTATTGTAAATTCTGATAATTGCAATAGGTATATTATAAGAATATGTGATGTGTTAGAACTCATATATACATACAATGTATTTGAACATAGTAACAAACATTATATTGTATTGAGAACAGAAGTCATTTTAGTATATCTAAGTTAAAAATCTGTTAAAATTTTTATGTTATGTAATGATGAATAAAAAATATGCATAATGTCAAGACTATTTGGTTTACATTGATAAATCACACGAAATATGATGTCAAACAGCTAGATTTGTGACAAGTGGTGTAATGCGCTGAGCCACCTTGCCACTCGCCGAGCATTGCAAGCCAAGTTATCTGTCGCAGAACAGACAGCTTTTGGCTTAACAATATAACAGCAGAAATAATTCAAATATATGAAGATAATTTGCAGCTTAAGACTTTTTATATTGGAATATGTTCAGCATAAATAACTGTAAAGTATATGTTTAACAACATTTATTACATTACATTTATAATTATGTCAGATATAAATTAATACATTTCAAATTCTGTGTATTTTTTCTTAAAAAAATTAAAATTATAAATCTTAATCTATATAAAATTAATAAGATATCATAATTATTCATTACAATAATATATACAAAAAGTGTACCCATAAAGGGTCAAATTATATATTTCACTGGTTTGTTTAATAAGTAGATGCACTGTGTTTGTTAGAATCCAAATACTTATTGAATACAACGACAGCTAGGAGAATATAATATTATTTCATAAATCATTTTCAAATTTTAAATAACATTAGCATAGTATCGCGAGACAGGAATTCATTATATACAAACAACAATGAACCTACTTGAGGAATAAATTCATTCAAATAACGATTTTATGTTTTAAAAATGTGGCACAAAACAATATTTTAATTTTAATTACATACATATTACAAATAAAACCCTCAAGATTGCAAAATAAAAACATATTATTTTTCAACAAATAAACCCCCGTTGAGCCCAAATGTTAAATTCCCCTGAATATGTAAAAAAAAAAACAATTGTTGTGTAATTTATTATTGCGACCACTGCTAAATGATAAAATATATATATAGATACATAAATACCATATATATACACATACATTATCATTAATTGTGAATATTTTTTAATATGCTTAAGTGAAGTTGTTAAGACACAAAGCATTATTGTATAATTTACTAGCTTGTGTCTGAAAAATCACAAGAAAACATTTACTCACCAAAAGTAAAAATTTAATTTTCCCTTTTCAAACATTACAATTATTCATTTCATGCCTAAATTAAATGAACAGTCTGTATGGCCGTTTGATAAAGAAATATTACTCACATTCAAAACTAAAGTAGACAATTTAATTAATTAATTTCAAACTTTCAAAATAAAGGTCATCTAATACATTTTTTTACAATCACAATTTAAGTCAAGCAATGAATTATTATTCATCACATTCAAATAATTAATAATAACACAGATTTTGTGTGAAAACCTATTATAATACACTATTGCACTGAATGTACCAAATTATTCTAGTCAATGAGAAATGCAACACTATTAAAGAGTTCATTTCGATGCTCACAATAATACGTACATTCATTTATGTGTAAATTTTCATGTCAAGACAATTTTCAAATACTGAATAAATATTTTAAATGTGCTTGAAATAATATTTATTTCTCGATATTCATCCGCTTATTCAAGTTGAAATAATGGTATTAGATGGTGGTAGTATTGAAATGATGGTTTTTTTAAAGTCTTATGTAGAATTCAAAGTTCCATTTAAGATTGAATTCAAGGCATTCAGTGTGGAAAATACTCCCAGTATGCCCTGGTGGTAGACAACCATTCAGAATCGAAATTTGCTTGAAATTGGAAGTCATATTTAGCAATCTAAATAGCCACGTGCTTCCCAGCCTTTATATTCCCATCTCTAATTTCTTCAGCCTCACAACATTCTACAAATGGGGATAACATATTTCACTGACTACAAGCAGTTAGAAATTTTGTGCAATATCACATAATTTAAAAAAAACCCCAAAGAAGGTTGCAAAAATGCTATAAATACTTAGGTAAGCAGTTATTAATTCTGAAACTTTCTTAAAAAGACCATATATTAGTCAGCTAATAGATTTTTTTTAAATAAAAGATTACTGTGATTTTAATCGTTTTTGAGTTAAGCACAAAAATTTTGGCTTCCTTTTTCTGTCCTCATTTTCAAAAGATATTATTTTTATTCATATCTATAATGTTGACATAGTAAAAATATTTAAAGAAAAACATGTTTCCCATAAAAATAAAAATAAATTGTGCATTGGGCACCAAAGTTTTGAAAAGTTTTACTTGTGTCTAAGTGTCACTTCATTTTCATGTCAGTATATTTTTAGTCAAAATAATATTTACTAGAATAAAAACTATTGTCTCTCAAAATGATTCGTGTGATATAATAGTAAAAATATTAATTTCTATTACACTTTTTGTAAGAAAATGGTGCTTGATAATGTCAACCATATACATAACAAAGACTATTGAAAAATTACTTATTTTTGAGACAAACAGAAACCTTAGTTTAAAAGAACAAATGGTTATTTCGTTATGATTGTTGAAAAAAAATGGTTTCTCTTATTGTCAAATTGCTCTTAACGTTTACAACCTTTTTTGTCAATTTTCATATTCTTTTCAGTCACATAATTTGAATTGCTGTTTTCTTTCTTCTAACAAAAAACAAATAATTGGGTTCTTTTCAATCGAAAGGCCCTTTTATTTTTAATTGCTTATGCCGTAATTTGATTTACATTCAACATTCGTCGTAACAAAATGGTACAAAGAAAATAAATGTTTTGTGCTCTAAAATTCCATTTAAATTGCAAAAAAGTTATGTTGCAAATACAACAGGCAGTTTCACAATGTTATAAACCTCAACATAATTTTGCTTCAAAAGAAAATTTGTTTTGATGTGGTAAAATAATAACAGCTCAAAATATTGAAACCTGTTTGCATTGTGTATTTCTTACGATAATTAAGTATACAATGGAAGTTATATATTCCTAGAGAAGAAACATTAAAAGCACAAGTAGTTTTTGGGCATCTCTTATATGTAATATACTTTCTGCATATTCATTGTGATATTATTTGCTGTCATTTATTTATTTATTGGAATTATCAGATATGGAAGCACAAACATGCTTGCCATGAATGCGCGGGAGTGATGGGAAACTCAGAATCCACTGTTCCAATTCAGGGATTTCAAGAAAAGAGAATTATGAACAACCTCACCCTACCCAATTAACTATCATCATCATCCAGTGAAATATTACATGACCTGTATCTTGTAGGCCCATTATTTGAAGAAAATAAATGCAATTGTTTATTTAACATGATCCTATAAAACCAATCCATACCATTCACACTGGAAAATGAGTCCACTTCTACCACATTGTTTTGAATATACATATTGACAAAAAATTTCACCTCAAAAACATTTATTATGCAATATTATTATAAAGTTTCTAATAAACTTAAACACTGCATCAAATTAATCATAATCATTAGCAGTAAATAATTACATTTTCCATCAAAATGCTTTAATACAATACCAAGTGATAGTGCAAGAAACTTTGGAAAAAAAATATTCGGAAATTCTTTTTGTAGCACTGTTGGGTTTGCAATTGAAAAGTGTTTCAATTGAAACAGAATGTACCACTGTTTTAAATAATTTAACACCAATAAAGGACCATTGAATGGAATGAAGTGAAAACTCATTATAATTAAGTATATCTCGGGATGCAAATAATATAGTTATTAATAAAGTGGTAGTCCACAATTCTTTAACTTGTATTTGAGAAAGTTTGCCTCATCAATATGTATATTATTTATAGTATGTAAATATAATCCACAAAAGCCTGGCTATAGATTATCATTCGGTAACATAATGAAGGATTATTTGCAGAAAGATTTCCAATAGATATGATTATTAAATTGCCTGGATATCTGGCGCTTTAGAACTATTACATGTCATGTTCCTATAAGATTCTGCCCCTAGTGGAGTGCCATATTAGGGATGGTTGGCTACTAAAACTAACACCCAATTGATTTTAATGTACAAAAAATGTATTTTGCATAAAATGTATAACAATTATTGTTTGTTAACATAATTCATAGTGATATTACAACAAATGTGATAATTACACGCTAAAAGTGAGTATTCTTTATACATACATATCCCTAAATGATCTAAATTATTATATTGTACATTATTTATTACTTACATAAATGTATAATATTATTATTATAAGGTTCAATAAACATATTCTTGACTTAAATTGTGAATTGCAGAAGATGTTGTGACAAAAAGAATCTTACTGAATAGCATTGAAATTAATACCGTGTAAGTTCAAGGGTGAATTGTGCAAGTTCATAGTGTCCTCTACAAACCTGGGTCGGTTGATGTTTTGTATAGTGGAGGAGAAGTCTACGTGGCGGGAGTCGATGAAGCCCATCATGCCCACGGGGTGGGGCGGGCAGAGCAGGGTCAGCTGCTGCTCCTGAATATTGGGGATGCTCTCGTCACGCACCTCGGGCGGCGGAGACGAATGCTCCTGCTTTATCCTATTCTTAATACTGGGCCTTGTGTTGGGGTAACCCTTCTTCTTGTACTCGAGCCATAGCGTCCTGTTGTTCACTCCAAACATCCGGGCCGCCTTGCAGAAGCCAATACCTCCAAACCCCGCGGCTTCCAAAGCTCGCTGAAAGTTTTCTTCCGATTGAGGATTAGATGTCCTCCTCCTTTTGGGTGTTGGCTGCTGGTTATCCTGAAGTAAATTTGACATGGAGCTGGAACACGAAGGACCAGGGGAATTCTCTTCAACTTCGTCACTTTGCGATTGACTCTGGCTCTGAGGCTGGTAGTCATACGGGTTGATCATTGACTGCATTCCAAAGGGATGTGCAGTTGGGTCCGGGTTATGCATGGAATTCATATTGATAGCTGATAAGCCGTGTAAATTGTTGGGCTGGCACGGAGCTGTATACCTCGGGTAGCTGTGTTCCATTAGAGTCCACTGACCTGCAACATAAAAAGGCAGAATTTTCTTACCTTGTCTACTTTATCACATCTAAATAGGATTTTTTTAATTTTTAAGGTGTTTAAGGGATACCATCTCACAAGCATTTTATACATACATGCAAAATAATTTTGAATACTATTGTAAGTCAATCTATTAATTTTTTTAATCAAACCTTGTTGAGGAGCACCCATAGCACTCGTACCTTCCAGAGGGTCGTCAGGTACTCGCATCAAATCACAATCGTTAGGCTCTTCTTCAGGGTCCTGTAAATATAAGAATATTTGAAAATATACTATTTTAAGACTATTTATGTAAAAACACAGTATGCAAGGTGTCCGTTTATCTTCTCGTAAATACCACCACTTTCCATTCACAAGATATACATGATCAATGTTTTTGAGTTCTCTTTTTCCTTGAATAATTTATTTCTCTAGGTAAATTTAATTTTTACCTTACACAAGTATCGTGTTGGGAAAGCTGCATATACAAAGGAAAAATACAAGACAAGTGACCAATTAATAAGGTGTTTAATAGTGTCAATTAATAAACTTAACATGAAGTTAGAATGTGTCACCTGTATAATTATTATTTGTGTCAATCCATCAACTAAGTAATTTTTTTTTAAAAGTCAACTTTGTTTAGGAAAAAGGCAAGTAACCTTTAAAATCATAATTTTACACAAGAAACAAAAAAAACTTGAACTGAAGGGATAGTTTTTTTTTTTTTAAATTAACAAAATAATAATTATTAAAATAATGTACTCACGATTATTAAATTGCTATCCATTCCACCATTTTCTTCAAAACTATCTTTAGACGTATTATATTCCGGTATTTGTGGTTCTTTCATTCTGCCTTTGACACAAAAAGGGTTGATGTTGAAGTTGTTGAGAGAAATACCATCAGGTCTTCCAATGTTATTCACATCATCAAACGACTTCTCTTCCGTCATCCTCTCTCGTGATGTCGACCGTGACTCCGTTGATGGTTTTCGATGCCTACAAACATAGGTAAACAATAGGTAAAAAAAATAAAGGTTGTGTTTAAAACGGAAATAATAGTATAAAATGCCTAGGTGTTTGAGAATATCTTCAAGGGTATTTGAAAAATTAAATGCAGAATAAATTTTTATTTTTTTAAATTGGGTCGGAAATGAGTTAAATATGCAGTTTTAATCAGGTTTTTTTCTGCAACGAATGCTCTGACTCTCGTTTGATTCTGAATACTTTTGTGGTGCTTCAGCTATCTAAAATATTTGTACCATTTGGGAGAAGGCTTGATGCAAGCGACACAAGTTTGGCTTTTTTTTAGCTTTTGTCGCTTCGGGTAACTCAATGTGAGCATTGAATTATCTGATTTCACTTTTTTCTCAAAATCCAACCAGGTACTGAAGACTTATAATTTTAAAGGTAAAAAAAAAAACAGTAAGTGCTATGGTGTAAACTTATTGTACATTACAATAACATATCATGTAAGTGAATGCTAGAAGTATCCAGCAATAAGTAGAATATTTAAATTTCTAAGGGAATATGAACTACAGAGAAACCTGCACATAAGATTCTCACACATAAGGTTCTTTCAAATTAGAAGTTTATTACTGCGTAGGTCATCTTAAAATGCCACTCGGTGACAATATTCCTACATCAGTAGACATAAAGATGTTTTGTCGTATGTAAATAATCTTATAATGATACCACCATACTTCAGCAGCATTTCAGAGGGATGGTTACCCTTTATTAACAGTAGTGATTTCAGTTACCTCTTCTTCCTTGTAGAAGGAGATAAATTGCACGGCGACAGAGAGTGGTGCGGTACGTCCGAGTGCCATGAAGAGTCGCCCGGCGTGAGCAGGTTGGACCTCTCGCCGGAGTTGTTACCACTTGCCCCAGCCGCCGGCTCTGGCATTTCCGTCAGCCCTTTAATCTTCAGCATCTTGGCTGTCTCCAGTATCTGTGGCAGCTGCTCCTGGGAAACATTCACCTCTCCATAGTACATGAAGTGCACTAGTATCTTGAGGTCTGAGTGCTTCACGTCCTTCAGTATGACAATCGGGTGACGAGACGGGTTTGCGGTAAAGAGTGTCTGAAAGAATATTTATCAATTAGGTATACATATAAAAATATGTTATTTTCCTTTCTTTTTTTTTTAAAGAAATATAAACATTTCCAGGTTACAATTAACCTAGCTATATTTGAATTCCTCCTATCATTATAAGCGAAAAATGTTGCTTGTGCAATGATGGAGGACTTAGCTACCAGAGGATTAAGCATGGGTCGGAACCCAAAGCTTTGGACGGCTCGACTAACTAACCGATCAATACCAGGTAAAAAGTTAGTATGTAAAACGCAAGTATATAAACATAGCGTAAGTTTTACAATTAGTTATATTATCATAGTATATTTCACAAAAGAGTTTAATACGTACATAATACATAGCATGATAAATTTCAAAGAAGTTAGTAAGTAGAGTGTAAGTATGTTATAGCAGCGTAATGTAGTTACAATTAGTTATATTATTATAGAAGATTTCAAAAAAGAATATAGTACATGGCATAATAACAACAACAAAAATGAATGATAATAACATTTTTTTAAGGAAGCAATAACTTGGGGGTGACATTGTATATTAAATAAAATAATAAACTTTGAAAAACATCACTTTATTTGAGTTAACCGCCAACCAGGTTTCGCTTTTCTCAAGCTTCTTACATTAACTAAATAACATTACATACAGACATGATATATATAGGACAGTGATGAAATAGAGAGATACAAGATATAGTGGAGGGAGACAGAGTTACATACAGAGAGATACATATAAGACAGTAATGAATGGCAGAGAGGGATACAAGATATAGTAGAGGGAGACAGAGAGATATAAGTATAATAGAGGTAGACAACTAATTAGAGGTTGGTTGAGATTGTTTTAAAAAGTACTTAAAATTAATAATTACAAAGCTTTTATTTATACATTTATGTAGATGGGAATTCAGCCGTCAGAACTGGGTACTTTTATTGGTGGTACCAACGGCTGGATTCTCGCTATTCCAATTATTAATCAAATACCTAACCCTAATTTCTCCGTAATTATTTTCAAAGAATCGCAGATTCTGCACTCGGCGCTCATTGGCTGGCGGGTCGGTTCATTGCCCCGCTGGTCTCAGCCTTCGTGCGCTAGGGAGGGGATGGAGCGTAAATACAGCGCTCTGTCCCACTTGCCGTGTCAGACAGAGCTGTGAACGGTTCCGCCTGTAGCGGGAGGGGCTTAGCTCCCGCGCGCT
This sequence comes from Drusus annulatus, assembly GCA_022651775.1. Lineage (NCBI taxonomy): Eukaryota > Metazoa > Arthropoda > Insecta > Trichoptera > Limnephilidae > Drusus > Drusus annulatus. Next base: position 19,538 of record JAGWCC010001415.1, read on the forward strand.
AGGGAAGGGATAGAGCGTAAATACGCCGTTCCTTTCGCCCGTTGTCTCAAAATGTTCTCGGCCGGCCCACACTTTGTGTGTTCCGACGCGAGAAGGTCATGGTGTCCGCCCGTATCGGGTGGCATAAACATAGTTCCCGGGCGATATTTAGCCCGGGAGCAACAAAATATAAAAATGATTATAACTTATTCTATACTTAAATCCTTAACATATTTTATTATGATCTTATTCTACTCGTCCGTCGGTAGACTCGAAACGTTTGATACAGTCTATAATTGGAAACATCAGATTTATTTCCTTCCTTAAAAATAGGAGTCAGAAAACTTGCCTTCTATTTTTCGGGGAAGGTACCAGTTTTTAAAGAAAAGTTAAAAAGCTTAGTCAGAGGCCAAGACAAGACTGACAGGCACTTCGATAGGAAGATTGGAGGAATGTTATCGGGGCCAGCCAACTTATTGATATCAAGGGATTTCAATTTCGCTTTAATATCACAATCCTCTAATATGCACTGATTGAAATCGATTTCATTGTCATTATTAGTTTGTTTAGTATTGAGTAATGGAGAGCTGTTAGTAGTATCATAAACTTTGCTGAAGAATTTAGCACACAGGTCAACGATTTCTTGGGGATTATCAGCCATTTTATTATCAAAATACATATTTGAAGGACTGCCGTAGTCATTATTATTGAGCATGTTTGAAAATTAAAAAATATTCTGAAGATTGGCGACAGCCATTTCTTGGCAATTTTCGATGCACTTGTGGTAACATAATTTTGATACATTTTTAGTTGACAATCTTAATTCCAAGGATAGGAACATACCCAATTGGATAGGAGACTATAACCTATCCGATTGGGTAGGTTATAGTCTCCTATTAAAATCGAAATAGCCCCAGGAAATTTTCTTCGTATTAATTCAACTTCGACGGGGGAATGTAAGCGCAGCCGATTATAATTTTTTCCATTTTTGTAGACACCATGATGAATAGTTGTTCTAGGTTTGTGTCGAGGCATTTGAGTTTTTTTTAATTAAGTTTATTATGAATGGATACTAACACACCACCTCCTCTAGCTTTATTAGTGGTACTTTTGCTTCTGTCATTTCTGTACACTGTATGTTCGAAGAAACCCAAATCCGTACTATCAATGTTGCAATTCAGCCATGTCTCAGTGTAGGCATAAATGTAGGTAGGGTTGATTTTAGGTCCTGTAACTTTGTCCTTAGTCCATATACATGTTGATGTATTTAATAGTTACATCGGTCTCACCAGAAGACTTCTTATTTTCAAGTTTGTTTCTGAAATCCATTAATGGTTTCCGCTGTAGAAATGATTGATCCTGATACATCTGGATAATATTTTTCAAAACATGTTTGTTACTTAGTAAGATTTTCGGCCATTTTTATCTGGAAACTCTACTTTTATTCCTCTTGGTTTGTCATTGTTCTTTTTGCCTAATCTGTATATCTTTAGGTCAAGGTTTATTGTTGACTTATCGATATCAGAGATAACTTTCTTGACGGGTGCTATGTCGATATTCATAGATTCTATTTGAGATATCGATGAACTCTCGGGAATTTTGTGAATAATTAGATTTTTATCTCTGTAGCTTTGTTCTTTAATTTCTGCAAGGATTTAACACACATTTTGAGTATTTGAAATAGTAGGCGCGTTACAGTTTGTGTTTTTATGAGCAGATAATTCTCCTTCAAGAGTTGCCATTTTGACAGGCATTTGGGCAATTGTTCCAAGCATGTCGTTGGTTTTAGGAATTATTTTAGCGATATGTTCTTTAGTGAATTTATTGTTAGGATCCATGATCATGTTTGTCAATAAATTGACTATGTCGTTTGCCATAGAAATACGAGTATATGTTTGGGCATCCATTTTGGGAATGGTTAATTGAAGTTTTTTTTTTTCTTACAAAAGTGGCAAATGGAAGAGCCCTTATTGCACTGCCCTGGTAAGAAAGGAACCACTATACAAGTGGGTAATTCACTGGACACTCCGCTATTGCGGTGATAGCAGGTACCTACAACGTTCATGAAGAACAATGTCACCAATTCACTTTAATAATGATTGGTGTTTTAATATTATAGTTTTCAGTTAGTACACAATGATTGTTGAGAAATACACAATGATTGATGAAACTTATAATAATAATAATAATATTTGGATAATTTGCATAATTTGCATAGCGCCGTTTTTTATGAAAAATCACCTCAAGGGCCCTGTACAAATCTTAATTTCTACTTAATATTAATTCCTAGTTTATATAAATATACAGCAACATACATACCTGACAGGTCAATTCTGGCAGGACACAATCACCATATAATAATAACTTAAAATTTAGCTGATTTTTAAATGTATATGCATTTTTTATTCATTTTATTATTTTTTATGTATTTTTTTTTTTAAGGCATGTATTGGAGGTAGTTTTTAATTTTTCGTAGTGAGGAACAGATAATGATGAAAATCTTCTAATGAATTTAAGGAATGAGAGTCTGAAAAGTTTTCTTGGTTTGAACAGAAATTCTATTGGGCTTATTACATCTTGATTATGGATATGATTGTCTGAAAAAATGGGTTTTATAAAAAAAAGAAAAAAGTAGTGGGTGGATATAAATTCTGAAGAAGATGTTTTGCAACCACCATTTGAATTTACGAGGACATCTGGATTTCCTGAAGCAGTAAATAATTGTAAAGATGAATATGAATTCTTCAACTACTTTTTCGATGAAGAACTGATGCAACTGATAGTGGACCAAACAAACATATTTGCTGAGCAATTTATCAGTTCTACTCCACATTCTTCAGCAAGCTTTATAAGTTCGTGGCATCCGACAACGATCAACGAAATGAGAATATTTTTTGCAATCATTTTAGTGCAAAGTGTGGTAAAGAAACCAGAAGAGAAGATGTACTGGTCCGAAAATCCGATATTTGAGACTCTGTTTTTTGCACGCACCCTTTCATACAGGCGGTTTTTATTGCTAAAGAAATTTTTGCATTTTAGCAATAATGCTGAATACAATGAATCGACCCACCCGAATCCCAAACTGAACAAAATATGGCCTGTTTAACAGTACTTGCAAAAAAAAATTCAACAAGGGTACATCCCCGAGAAAAATGTGACCATTGACGAAAGTTTGATGTTGTACAAAGGACGTCTAGGATGGATACAGTACATGCCACTCAAAAGATCGAGATTCGGCGTGAAGACATATATGTTTTGTGAGTCCACCTCAGGATATATATGGTCCACAATTATTTATACAGGAAAAAACACTCTTTTTGACCAGACCTACAAACATCTTCCAGCCTCCTCCTAAGTCGTTATGTCACTAACGAGACCATTGCTCAATAAGGGGTACTGCCTGACAACAGACAATTTTTACTCGTCACCAGAATTAGCAGAGTTGTTAGTTTCAAATAAAACTGACACATATGGAACACTAAGATTCAGACGAAAAGGAGTACCCAAAACTATTGCTTTTCCTAAGAAGGTTGCTTGTCGATACACCAAAGCTTACAGAAAGGGGAAAATCATGGTGATGAGGTGGAGAGATAAAAAAGATGTATTTTTTCTCACTACTATCCATAGCTGCACGATGCTGCAAACTGAATCGGGAAAACAATGCCCAACTGTGGCAAACAAATACAATTTCACGATGGGGGGAGTTGATCGGGCTGACCAGCATTTGGCAATTCGCCCTGTTACCAGAAAACAGGGCAAAAAATATTATAAAAAAATGTTTTCTCATTTATTAGAGCAAGCACTCTGGAATGCATTTGTTTTGTACAAAAAAGGTGGTGTTTCAAATAACACTAAATTTAGAGAAAATGTAATTTCTCAATATTTAGAAAATTACCATGTTGCAGAGTTTTCATCCAAAGGGGGAAGACCATCAAGCAACCCAAACCCTTTACGTCTAACTGATAGACATTTTATTGATGTAATTCCCCCTACCGCAGGCAAACTGAATGCTGCAAGACGTTATGCTGTTTGCTGCTCCAAAGTAAATGAAAGAGGGAAAAAAGTGAGGAATTAGACAAGGTACTACTGTCCTGACTGTGATGTGGAGCTTTGCATCCCATGTTTCAAAATTTATCACACAAAAAAAAAAATTGTGTAATGAAATAAAATGTATGGTAAAATAAAATGTATGGTAAAATAAAATGTAGGGTTTTCTTATGAAATATCTCTATATATTAAATTCTATACAAAATATATTTGATAAAAATAAAATATTTTTTACAAAAAATATTCGGTGACATCTTATGTTGTGAACCTCTGACTTGCAAATGGTACCAAAAAAGGTCGTAAATGAGTATTGTGTGTTTTTTTGTCTGATACATTGTAAACAAGTATTGTTATTGCGAAATTTTTTGTCCGATACATTGTAAACAAGTATTGTTATTGCGAAATCTAATGAAAAAAACCAGATGTTTTTTTACCTACTTTTTGAAAAATAACCCAAAGGCAGGGCGGTTAAGTAATGCAATAACCTGAAAAATGCCTCGCCTTTTTCTTTTGTTTGAATAACATAAGCTAAAATGAGGACGGAAAATATTTTACAACAAATGCGGGATATTCGAAACACTAGACGAAGGGAAGAAAATTTTGCACACGTGACAGGTTTAATTCTAGGGGACGAGTAGAAAATGTGACGAATGAACAGAGAGAAGGAAATAATGACAGAGCGCGTATCGAAAGTAGATAACGCCGTTTATCCAAAAAAATTCAAAGACTTCAACGGATGGCAATCTTATCAAAGCATTTAGACCTATAGTTTTCCCATTATTCTTTCCCTTAGGTGAATTTGGTTGGACACCAGGTTTTCAAAATTATGATGATTTTTCTACTGCTCAACGTCATAACATAACCGCTTTGCAGTTTTTCGCAAATAAATTACCAGGTCAAAGAAACATTTTAATCCAGTCCATTATGCTGGTAAACTTTTTCAACAGTATTTAATTCATGCTTGAATTAGTGAGTCCGGTCGCCTAGATTACTTCGAGGAGGGGTATAGCATTACTGCTTTTAGCTCATAAACTCTTAAACGGTGTATTATTAAAACCTGACATCCTGGCAGAGAGGCGGATTCTATATCCCTGATAATTTCATGCGAGGCCCCCAACACAGGTTTCTGTTTCTTCCCAGGTGCATAACTAACTTACCAATGGTGATCCCCCTGGGAAGACTTACTAGGTTAATTAACTGCCTCGCAGAAAATGTGGATATTTTTCATATGACTTATACCAAGTTTAGGCACGAACTAGCTATTAAGTTCTAACTACCTCTAAAAACCTATTTTTTTTTGTTTTTAAACTTCTTTTTACCTATTTTTACCATTATCTTTGTATAATTATTATTATAATTTTTTGTGTTTTTTTGCTATTAAAATTATTATTAAAAATATTTTTGCAAGAAATAAAATAAATTAATTAATTACATTACTAAAATCCAAAGAGATCTCAGAATGGAATACAACCATCTTCATTTACTGGTGGACCACCCCATATTAATAAACTTTATCTCTGTCCCGATTTTATTAATTACAAAATTATTATTATATTATTCAGAAATACAAAATGAATTGGAACCTTATTAAACGCCCACAGACAGGCCTGATCCTGATATAGTGGCAAGGGTCTTCTATCTAAAAGTCAAGGAATTCATTCATGATGTGACGGAGAAACTTGTTTTTAGAATGTAGGGTTTACCTGAACCCGATGAAAGTTGCAGTTTAGACTAGTAACTGATTTTAATGTAATGTCCAAAAACCCTTTAGGCGATCTGATGGCTGCCAAACTAAATGAAGAACTAAGTCAAGCTTACAATTCTATATTGAAAGTTTTTTTCAGGTGAAAATAATGGCAATATTTTTTTCTTTAATGAGGTCTCGGGGGAACGGGTAAAACATTCCTTTACGAAACTTGGACAGGTATTGCAGCTCTTTTGCTTCTAGGTGGCGAACGTGTCATACCGCTTTTAATTTACCCCTTAATTTACAGGACAATACAACATGTAAGGTGACGTCAAAGAATGGCAAAATTACAATGGAAGCAAATATTATAATATTGGATGAAGCACCAATTGCCCCAGGTGTTTATAAATAACTGAACATACTGTATGTGATATAATGGGAAATGATTGTTTTGGTAACAACATTGTCATATTAGGTAGACTTAAATAGATCCTTCCGGTGTGGTTCTTTTCTAACATTACAATTAAAAACAAATTAGAAGAAAGTGAACAAATATTTTCTATTTTGGACTTCCTTCTCTTGAAAACTTCCTCCTATAGAAGGAACATCAGAATCGTATATGCTTATTCCAAATGTAAATATTATTCAATATTATAAAGTGAGATGCATAAAAATGCGGATTCTCTTTTACTGATGAGTCACCGTACCATATTGTGCCCCAATGTTCGTGTAATTAACGAGGATGTACTTAAACAATTAGAAGGACTAATAAAGACGCTTCATTCTGTTGATACCATGACAACGAGCAGGTTAATTTTAAATCTTAAAATCGGTGCTTTCATTATTGTACCGGACGGGTCATGGGAATATCGAAGATGAGGACGCCCAAGCCAAGACAGTCCTCGTTTTCTAGATTCTTTTTTCATTTCATTTTTACACTGGCCTTCTAAACCAGCTCTTCGCTCCCCGCTCCCCGCGTCCGGCTGCCATCCTGCACTGCCCAGCCTTCTCTAGATTGGCCGGGCTCTAGGACTAATCTCGACACACACGAGAATACAGATTGGAAATACAGAAGATTTTGATTGTAATAATATGTGCAATTTGATATTGTGAGAGTTTGGTCCAATATATCCCGAAATAAAGTATGCAGATAGCACGGCCGGACTCTCTTTAGCCAAATTAATTGTAAGAATATGTCATATGTTAATAAATAAGTCAATTATTATAGCGTCTTGCAAAAAATGTCAGGCTTGGGACCCATTATTCTTCTGCTTTATATTTTCTCTTGTGCTTAGTAAAAATGTAGGGAACATGCTGTTTGAGTAAGGTGAAAGAGCTTGAAGAGGTGAATCACATACATTTTTGTGTCATCCGCTACAAAAATCGTAGCGGATGACATTACAATTCAAAAGGGGGGTTGTACCCGTGGGCCAACCATCCAAACGGACAGGAGTGGGACGCGGGAAATAAATACCGCAGCAGCAGCCTACTTAAGTCACTCTCGTCACTACTACCTTTCGCGACACTACAAGCATCACTTCTTCGACTCTCTGCTTCGCCCACTTCTGTTTCCCGCCTGATCTACTGACCACTTGTTTGACTCTGCTACACCCTGGACCATCACATCTTCCCCCATTAGGATATCCGACCTAGCAGTTCAGAATGGGCGCAATATGAGAAGACACAGCGGCTACTGACTGACTAACCGGTGCCCCTATTTTACAGTCTATGTGCGGGTAATTCGTTCTATACAATTATGTTACTAAGAAATTTATCTGTTGGTGATGATCTTTATAATGGAACAAAAATGGTTATTAAAAATTTCAGTTCTAATTTAATTTAAACTAAAATTATAACAGGGAACGGGGAACGGAAAAGGCTCTGTACATTTCATTCCTCGAATTTATTTGAAAACTTTATCAAATGTTACTATACCATTCAATATGTGTAGGAAACAGTTTCCAGTAAAATTAGCTTATGCCATGACCATCAATAAATCTCAAGAACAAACTTCGAACGTCTTGGGCTGTTACTCCCTGGACCGGGGAGTAACATGGACAGTTGTATGTTGCATGTTCCAGATTACGCACGCAGTCATCGTTTTTTTATACAGATTGTTGACGGCTCTAAGCAAGGACAAATTTTGACCGATTGGTATACAGATAATATTATATAAAAAGAGATTTTTTCCTAATAAAAGTATATTTGTATATTGTAAAAATTTAATTTAATTTGAAAAATTTTTGATAAGAGCATAATATTGTTTCAACTAGTTTTAAATAGTGTAGCGTGTATATATTATTTTAATCTTCGAATTACATAAGTGAAATTTGGTATTAATAATAATGCATTAAGAATATTTTTTAGAGGAATATAATTTTTATATACCTACTTATTTTAGGTAAGCATGCTATACCACACATTAACAGTTGTTAGTCCTACAAAGGGCAAAGCCCCATAAATTGCCACCACCATTTAAATTGACATTTGCCTAATAAAAAGCTGCTGGAAGCGGGTTTTTATCTACTAGTTATGTTGAATATGACTATGTTATACCTATGTAGTTTTGCGGGTTCTTTTTATAATGAAGAATAAAACACCATCTATTGACTCAGGTTTTATTAAAATTCCCAAAAGGTTTGGGGGTTTTTCAAGGGGTTTTGAGGCCTAAAAAAAAATTTTTCCCCCAAAAGATGAAAAATTTATTTCAAAAAAAAAGTTTTTTTTATTTTTATATAAATT